>BGPR01038308.1:0-14771 GCA_013235015.1 Araneus ventricosus | reverse complement strand
TGCAAGAAACTCGGGTGAATATTTGGGTGGGTCGATAAAAAAAAAAATCGATTTTTCGAGCATGGAATTCAAATCGGGAGCAAAAGTTGTGTATTACCATGCTAATCAACGGAAAAATATTTAAAAAATTTTATTTTTAATCTGAAAATCGCGCAAAGAGCCTAAAATTTGTAAAAAATGACAAAAACAACAATATTTAAAAAATCTTCTAGAAAGTCGATTTTTCGAGCATCAAATTCTAAGAGGACGTAAATGTTGCAACAGGAAAAATATGGGAAAAAATTATACTTTTAATCTTCAGTTGACGAAAAGAGCCTGAAGTTTGGAAAGAATGACAAAAGCAACAATATTTAACTCTACGCTAAAATTATACAGGCTGCAGATTTTTTTTATTTCTAATAGCTTCTAAGTACTTTATTTTAGTTGCTTGATGACTAAAAAAGTATGTTTAAAAACCATGCACTACATTTTCAGTTCGCGCAAACGGCCGAAAGCTTTAGATTTTAGGTGAAAAATGAAATTTCAGTTTAACAAATAAGCTCATTATGGTATTTTTAATTTTAAAATGCAATCTTTCTATATTTCGGACCGTATTTGACGGACGGATATATTTTAATGGCAAAACAAACAGAAGCATATGTCTTCATAATGTAGATAAGAAGCATTCTTCGCTTGTAGGGTTTGTTTGGGAAATGAACAAGCGTAAGACCCGGTTTACACATGTCAGCCATCGGAAGTGACTGAGAGATCGAGGATCTTCTACGGCCAGATATGGAGCACATTGTCCTGTCTGGATTTCTCTGACAGTATCCAGAAGGTACAGTTGATCTTTACTAAGATCAGTTTTATTTATATTGATTTCATCCAACTCAATAGCTTCGAAATTTGTAATGTGCAATTTCTGAAATTAGTTGGTTCTTTTCTTTTTTTCCAGAAAATGACACTGGCATTCAATAAAATGTTTGAAATTATACTATAATATAATTAACACCCAAATAAATTTTTGAATCAATTTCTGGGAAAATAGGCACACAACTGACTAATTGTGAGAAATTGACCATTATAAATTTCGAAGCAATTGAGTTAGATGAAAGCACAATTTAAAGCAATTTGGTAAAGATCAACAGCACATTCTGAATATTGTCAGAGCAATCCAGAGAGGACAATGCGCTCCAGATCTGGATGTAAGAGATCCTGGACCTCTCAGTCATTCCCGATGGCTGACATGTGTAAACCATGTTTTACGCTTGTTCATTTCCCAAACAAGCCCTAAAAGAGAACGCAAAATGCTTGTTATCTACATTATGATGACATATGCTTCTGTCTGTTTTGCCATTAAAATATGTCCGTCCATCAAATATGGTCCTAAACATAAAAAGATTGCATTTTATAATTTAAAATACCATAATTAAGTTATTTTTTGAACTATAAAAAACCCCACTTTCCTCCAAAATTCTAAAATTTGGCCCTATTGCGCGAACTCAAAATGTAGTGCATGATGTTTAAATATAATATTTCTGTTATCAGGCAACTAAAATGAAGTTGTTAGATACTATTAGAAACCAAGATCTGTAGCCTGTAAAATTTTAGCATAGAATTAATATTTTTATGTTTTGTCTTTTTTCACACTCTTTTCGTGAACTGAAGATTAAAAGTATAAATTTTTCCATATTTTTCCTTTGATTATCATGATAATACACAACTATTGCTCCCTATTAGAATACGATATTCGAAAAATTGACTTTTTGACGTTTTTTTAAATGTTGTTTTTTGACAATTTTCCAAACTTTAGGCTCTTTGCGCAATTTTAAGATTAGAAATATAATTTTTAAAATATTTTTCCATTGATTAGCATGGTAATACACAACTTTTGCGCCCTGTTTGAATTAGATACTCGAAAAATCGTTTTTTCGACCCACCCTTCTAAATTTGGATAATATGAAGAAAATTCAAGAAAACAGTTCAATGAGTGCAAAAAGGGATACTGTATTTCAAATATTTCCGAGACTGCCATAGGATGCAGTTATGAAGTTTCATTTTCTGCAAATTTTGGCACAAAATATTTTCATTCAAATTCATAAATTTCAATTGAATTCATATCTGTGTCTAGCTATGAAATTAAATGTTACAATACTTTGCTTATTAATCAGGCTGATCATCATTGTCTATGTCTAGTGTAGTGAGTTGAATCAGAAGTGGCTGATGTTCCCAATTGGGAACAATTAAAAAACATATATATAATTTTGATTCATAGTTTAATTATTGATATCATTAAAATGAATCATAAGGAGGCGAAATATGCAAAAATGTAATTAAAAATTAACCTGGATCTGAATTCGGTCTTTAAATGGTCAAATATTTAACAAGGATACCAAAAATTGTATTTAATATCGTTGTAAAAGAGGGTTTATATAAATACTGTAACTAAAACAATGTAATTAGAGCATTGTAAAATATGCTGAAAGATATAATTAAATATTTATTAAAATTAGAGAAAAAATGCTCGGAAAAAAACTGATATAAATGAAAAACTATTTGTTAAAAGTTTATAAGTAGTGTCAGAATTATTTTGGTGCGGTAAAATGGTAAGAAGTTAAGTCGGACAAACTTTGAAATTTCGATTGATTTTTGATAAGTACCTGCCAAATTTCGTAGATCTAGGTCCAACGTTCTCCCTGTAGATTGTTATGAACAATTTTTACATCATACATATCGCATGTTACAATTTACAGATAATATCCAGTGTATAAATATTATCTTCTTAAAATTAAAATTTTTTACCAATTGTAATGCAATCCCTAGATTTGTAAGCTAGTTTCTGTAAAGATAAAATGGCAGAAATAAATTTAAAAAATAAAAAAATAGCGTCAAAGTAATGAAAATGTATACTTGTCCTTCACCGTTGCAAATAATTATCATCTTTCTGTGGAACGGGGTGAGCTTAAATCATTGTCTTTTTCATCAAATTCTGGTCGGTCCCCTAAATGCCATAGTGACCGAATTTTCACTGTAAATTGTGAGTTCAAGCATATTCTTTATATGATCGAAGTTCAAAGGAAGTGCGTCCAACCTTTTTAGAAAAACTCGTAAAAAAATGTGTAAATTTGAAAGTGTCCGATTCTTACTATATGTAACAGAATTTCAGACTATATATTATATGCATAGTAATTTTGACATCCTTATATTAACGAGCTAACGAATTTTAAAACCATGCTTTTAATATGCATTAAAAAGCAGAATTTTTACTTTAATTATTTTATAGTAACTTTAACTTATAATTAATTGTTATAAATATAATAATTCTTATATTAATTGTTTAAAGATTCATTGACAAGTGGCATTATTCGTACGGCATAAAAAAATTAATCAAATTGATCGATTAACAGGAAGGAAGATGGAAGGTTTGTTATAGTAAGGCGCTATTTTTTTTCTTTTTGTCTTGACTGAATCAGCTCGGCAATAGTTTAATCCATCTTCTGATGGCAATATTCTTTTGTTTTTTTAAGCAGATTGAAAAGAACTTTGGAATAAACAGAGGATGATAGCCTTTGTAACTAAGAATCCCATAAACTATTTTAATAAATTAGACAATCGATAAACTATTCTCATAATCAAGTTCTGAAAATATAAAAATAGAGCATTTTCAACGAGGCGCAGACGTGTACAAAATTTCAAATTTCTAGAACACTGGGAAATCAATAACAAAATTACTGGTAGTGAAAAATCAATTACAAAATTCGATGTTTAACGAAATCAATAAATAATGTACATAATATTTTTGATTCACATTCTTTGGAATACTGACAATTGCAGAAATTAATCTTTAATATATTTTTCTCCCAAATGTTATAGAGAAGAAGAATATCGTGAAGATTATTAAAATCGAAATTTCCATACAACTGCTAGTTTTAGAACTTAAATATTCGATTTTTTCATTGTCCATTTTAAAAACACTTTCCAAACATAACGTTCGTCATTAAATTTAATTGAGATGCTTACATGATTTCGCACTTCTAGGTTGTTTATTTCTGAAATGGAGATAATAGTGACACAATTATCCAAGGTTTTCTATCGGTAATGAAGTTTACTGAAAAAATAGTGTAATAATGATTACATTAAAGAAATTTATCTTAATTAGAAATTTTTCTCCTTTTAATTTAGAAATAATCTGTAATTCACTCCACAAGTGGTTGAAAACGCTTGCTTTTGTTGGTGATGATATTTAAATCATTAATATCTTGTTTGTAGCGAATTACTGAGGATTGAAGCAATCAAATAAAGAAACAGCATTTGCTAATAATTTTCACCGTCACGTAAGCAGCTTTTATTTATAAATTTGATTGCAATCTCTACTTTATCGCATCGGGCCACACTGAAGCGTTTCACATTATGAAAGAATGAAATTTCTTTTAAGGAAATGTTTCTATAACTTTTTTAAATATGAGTATTTTTAGACAGAATTTCGACGTATTCATCATGAATGAAACTATTTTCTGAACTTTCCTTTAGTAAAGAAAATCTAGCATTAAAGTAAAGATTTTCTCATTCTTCTGTGTGATTTGGGGACTTGAAATTTTGTACTATTTGGTTCCTATGAACTTGTTTCTGTGATCTTCTCAGTGGGTTTTAAAAATTTTAAATCAACTGGAATCCCGTGCACCCTTCACCACATCACGGACTTCCTCAAAAAAGCGGGGATGATACGTTATATTAACTGGATCGCAGAATTGTCATTCATTGTTTTATCAGAAATATTTACTTTTTTTCAGAAGTTAGGTCATTATGTAAACCAGAAATGCCAACTGTAAAGATTAGATAAATAACATGCTTTCAAAGAATTTTCTGCACTACATGAGATGAAACATAATTATATCTTTTTTTTTTATCTTAACACGAATTGGCGCCTCACAGTGGTGAAATATACGAAGAAGCTGGCTAAAATTGTCCAAACTAAAATTATATAATTATTTGTGATAAGAACTTTAGGATATGTTGGGTAGTCGTAAATATTAAGAAATTCTCAATTAATGAAGAGATACATGGACAATTAAACAGTTATTACACGATAATCGGTAGAAAAAAAGAATAAAATAGCATCGGCTGACTATATATACCTCCCGCGTTCATGCAGTAATGCCTTCATTCATAGTTCAGCTTACCAATAACGAGACCTATTTTCTATTTAAATTCATCTTGGATTTTTTTAATATTTCAACAACATTATTTTTAATCTCGCCCCCCCCGCGTTTGCCATTTGCATAGCGTAAGTCTATATGGAATATATAATAAGCGCTAGAAGAATCTAATATGGTATCTAGCGTGGACTGTTCTAACTGTAGATTGTTTTCAATTACTGTTTTAGACAGAACTTTAAGTATGTTTAAACTGTTTGCTTGTTAATGAACACAAATTACATCTTTGGTTCGTTGGGTATTCATAATATCGTTCGCCGTTACGACTAATTAAAAATTTTGTCACAAGTTTCCATGCTCGATTCAAATCGGTTTTCTATTTTTTGACATATACAGCTTTTTAGTTTTGAATTTATGTCAATTCTTGAACGAACTGAAGTAGTACTGGTCTACAATATCCAGAAGACAGCTGTGGATAATCCACAATACAGTATGCTGTTGTTCATCTCGATTCCGCAAGCAATTAACCCTTTGGGTACATTTGACGAGTGAGACTCGTCATCTGCTTACTTGAGCGAAGTTACGGTGGACGAGTCTGACTCGTCATCTGAATTTAAGAATTGTTAGCGCAAGTGGACCCGGTAAATTATAATATCCGTGGGCGTCCTACAAGTAGCGATGCGTCACATCGTTTGCAAGCGAAAAATTGGGCACATTTTTCAGAGAATATTCTGTCAACAGAATTAAAGAAACCCCCTACAGAACGGTGTCGCGTATGTTACAAACATAAAATAAGAAAAGAAACCTCTTGGCAATGCAAACAATGCCAGGTACCTTTGCATTTATCGACATGTTTTGAAAAATACCAGACGGTACAAAATTATTAGACTTTGAGTTGGTTCTTGTTCTATATAAATATTTATACTTTGTTTCATTTATATATTTATTTATATTTTGTAACTAAAATGCTGTTTCAAAAATATATTTATATCATCAATATAAGTATATTCCAAATAAAATGTATTACTTTTACATATTAATCCATATAGCGACAAATTAAATCCAACCCATGGGCATAAAAATCTCCAAATAATTCAGTACTCAAAGGGTTAATTTACTGGAACAAGAGTTATTCAAATTGCTTCGAGGAACTGTTAATTCTCATTTCCTAATTAAAAAATATTATTAATATTGTCCTCGAAGGATAAAAAAATTATCTTAAAAATATTTAATCATATGATTTACAATTTGATTACGCAAGTCTTGTAAAGCCACTTGTGTTGAAGCTTCAGTTACAGAAATAATTTCCGCACAACTCATCTTTTTAGCTTTTATTATAACTTCAAAATTAGAGCACCAAGTGGAACTTTCTTCAAGAGCACTATTTCATATATTGCATTGATTTTTTTTAAAATTCGCAATGAATCAGTAGTGGTAAGACCTTGTCTTCCGATATTGTATCTATTTTTAACTCTCAAATGGCAAGATTTTTAACATTTCAGTGTGTCCCTTTATTATCCATTTCATTTGAGGGGCATACATTAGAGTTTTTCTATATCTGTTTTTTCTTGCTCTCTCTCTCTCTTCTTCAGTTTCCCTTCCTATAATTCGTTCATTACTGTCTTCAAAAGCTCTTAATGGCACATTTTAAGGCCGCATTTTTTTAAAAAAGCAGTTTTTTCAACTTTATTGGTAATCATCTTTTTTCGGAGTCTAGTAGTTCGCTATAAGCATATAAACCCACGCTAAATTTAGAAAGAAAATGTTTGTTCTGGACAGTTTTGTTCTTAGAAGAGTTATTTTTATAAAATGTATCAATTCTCGTCGAAAAAATGATCGTGATGCAACCAAAGGTATCCCTAAAAGAATATATACTGAAGAATTTGTATAATTATTAATGCAATAAAACAACAAAAAAATTAAAAGTAGCAAAAAGTGGCACGAAAATTTGTTTGAAAAGAGGGCTACAAATATAAGCTTTATTTAAAATTATTTATAATGCCAGAATTCCTTGGAATCTACACTTTTTCCTCCTATGATTCTATTAGAACACATAAACATTTATTTTGCATTTAAAAAACGAGTTTTTATTTTTTTTAAAAAACTGTTTGTTTCCTATTAATAGGGGTTAAGAAGTTCGATCGCACCTTATTGACTAAGTTCCATATCGAAATCAAGCCACTAGAAGAAATCGAACACAAATAGAAAACTTTGATAAAAATGTAGAAACACTTGCAGCTTCGAAAAGAATCCAGAAATTTACCGAAGTGCCATGGCAGCTTGCATGTCTTTAACATGTCGAAAAGTACACAAAAAGTAGCGCAATACATTAGACTATTAATATAATTAAGTTTTACGGCTTTACCAATAAGTTTTTAAAAACCCTTTTTGGACAGTTTTTTTGCACATTTCACCACTGCGCGCCGGTACGACAGATGTAGTTTCTTCGGAAGAACATTTCTATTTTCTATAGCATAGCATCTTGTTTAGTTTAGTAATATTTAAGGCCTGTTTTGAAGTAACACGGGGTCTAATTCAGGTAAGACACTCTAATTTTGAATCGAGGTGAGATGATGAGGTCAACGACATCTAAGTCGGCAGCACCCTCTACTCACTTCTACACTACACCAGGCTCAGGAATTTGACCCTGAAAGATCTAACGTGTTATAAGCCCGCTTCTCAGCGGTTCTTTGGTGGAACCGGATTTAGAAACTTTAGCCCCAAAGAAGAAACCATACCATGAGGTCACAGCTGCCCTAGAATAATTTGTAGAGTGGTGGGTCAATCGTCATCATCTTCACAGCGAAATAAAGGTTGTTACGTTTATTACTCGTCCTGCATATCGACTGAAATAATAGAAAATCAACAGGCAGTTACACAATGAGCAATATTTTTATATCCACGGTGGCAAATTGAGTTAAGTGAAAAATAGAAATTTCTAATCATTGCATTTAAAATTGTTGCATTATATTGTTGCATTATTGCATTTGCACTGAAACCTGAGCAATCTAAACAACAGGAATCCAAAATTTTGTATAATCTGAACATCTTATTTTTAATTTTTTAAAAATATTTTTTTGAAAAATAAAGACCAATAACAGTTACGAATCAGAAACAAAGATAAGGTTTATTTCAAACCTAAAAGAAACATTGAAATTTGTATTTAAGAATGACTACAGCACTTTAATTAGTGGAAACAAAGTCGGTTACTTTCTTTCGACGTAAGAAATTAAACCTTCCTGACAACGTGACATAGCTCCAACGCCGCATAAATATCATGTCTCTGTCGTTCAGTGCAGCGGCATGTGTGCTGTTCTGCATATCGAACCGACGCACCAATTCAAGAGCACTAGCAGTATCTGCGTATGATACAAAATCTGTCTAGACGTCTTCTTCTTCACTTACTTCGGGATTATCTTGAACTTTATTCTTTACCATGCAAATAATTTCGCAAGGAAACAATGATCTTGTAATTTAACAAGAATTAAGGCACACTCGCGACACAAACTTAAACACGATCAACAGTTCGTCATTACGTAACAATGACAGGGCAACGTATAAAAGGGCAGTGAAGTGAACGCTGACTCGACTTGGGCGTACAAGAGAACATGTAAAATCATCCCCGCCACTTTTAACCCAGTAAGCTATATTTAGCATGCGTCGTCATCGTAAAAGTGAATCACTCCTGCTCAAGATCACTACAGTCAACTTTTTTTCCCACCGCTCCAATGTACCGTGCGAATCACTACTAGCTCTTTCCGTACATTTTCACAGAGTACCCAAAGTCAATACTGTAATGCATTTGGTATATCAAGAGTAATTTACCGAATTTCTCGGAAAATCCGAATTTTTAGGAATCCGAAGAGAAGCTAGCCCCAATTAGTTCGGATTCCCGAGGTTCCAGTGTAGTTAATTTCGTGCTTTGTCGATTAGATTTCTAATTGTAATTTTAAATTTATAAGAATCAACGATACACGTTCATTCTAGTCTATGAATAATTATTTTCCCAGTCTCGAACTTATGCGAAGTAGTTGCCAAATAATTTCATATTAGATACTTCTCCGATTTTATGTATATATGTAAGAATAATATTAATATATATGTGAAATAACTTATGAAAAAAATGATGAAAATAATTATTTCAAAATTATAAATGCATCGTTCGTCTCGCCTATAGGAAGTGTGCATGTCTTTTTATCCGCTTGCATGGAAACCTGACATATCATAAACTAAACAAACTATTTGAATGCAATTTGGTACATGATCGCTAAAGGAGTAGATATAACTCAAATTTCAGACCAAACCGACGAAAAGCAAACTGTCTGTTTATCCACGTGCATGAACCAAGAACCAGAAAAACGTTTCTAAAATTCTTATGCTCACTATGTAATATACATATAATTTTTGATATTCAAAATTTGAATTGTTCTCTGAAGGAACTTAAATGATAGGTTTTGGGAAGAAATCAGAGGGATATTGTTGAGAATCACAGTAAGTTAATATTTAAAACATATAACAGAGAACTGAAATTCAAGTACGCAATAATTTTTGGTAATTTCACCATTTTTTAAAACAGTTTGCGGGATTAAAAACTTTTTTTATATATTTTTGAAAATTATTCAGCGAGTAGATCTTAAAGAGAAATGTGATATTTTGATCTAATAATTTATATATACTAGTCAAATCACAGTAGATTGTTGCTTCTAAACTCTAGAACAGTCCATTTTCGAATTGCCCTTCTTGAGAATCAAATTTCCCCTCTGTGGGGCATGAGCCCCACATTGGAAACACTGGTCTAAAAATTTAATTAGCTTGAATATGACAAATTGAAGATTGTATTATATTCTGGTCTGACAAATTGAAGATTGTATTATATTCTGATCTGACAAACTGAAGATTGTATTATATTCTGGTATGAGAAATTGACGATTGTATTATATTCTGGTCCGAGAAATTGAAGATTGTATAAACTTTTTAGGTCCCGGCCCAGGTTTATGTCTTCTTGAAATTTTTCACCTTGCTCATCGCTAACTGCGCTTAAATTTGCGCGGAAACAATCTGAATGCGAATGGAGAAAATGCAATTATAAGCTCATCTTACACCCTAATTTCTTAAAATTTTCAGACATTTCTTTTACAACAGATTTGAAGTTTTCCAGCTCTTTGGCTTCCAAGAATGCTAGTTACTAATAGTTTCAAGAATTTTGATGATTTGTTTTCTTATTATCTCATTTGTTTCTATTTCGAGATCAAAATTTCATTCTTCATCCCTTTTCTTATGTTAAATTTTACAGACAGTTCTTCCTTCAACTTTGAATCCGAGAAACCTGGGAACTGCTCAGAAAGATATTTGAAACATTTTGCACCTTTTGATTATACGTGAACAACTTGTTTTATAAATTCCAGTGTTATATAAAGCGGTATTTTCCGATATATCTGGAAGGGACGGAACCTGTATACCAATGCTATGAGAAATAGCTAGTTTATCAGGCAGGATGTTGGGATAAAATATTTTCTCTTTGTTTTTAAAATTCAAACCTTTCACATTTCATTTGCAAAAAAGACACAATCGACAGGTTTTTACCTTTAATAAGAACAATCACCTAATGACAACTACCGTAGATTTTAAATTTAGAATTATCTAAACTGCATAACAATAGCATTAAAACTTCCGTATAACCGTAGAGCTAGGTATACTACATAAAAACCTCAATATTAGAGCATAGGAGATGATGAATTTTTAAAAATATATTCGCTTCATCAAATGGATAAAAGTCAGAATAAATGATAAAAGTAAAATATAGACGACGTCTCTATTTTTTCTAGAAGATTTGAAATGTGGCAAAATGAAGAGTCAGGTAAACCTAGTAATAAGTTTGCGAAGAGGAGCTACGGGTTTAAATGGACGTAGATTTAGAGGTAGTGGATGTAGCTCTCAGATGTATATTTAAGTGGATCCTGCCCCCTTCACAAATTTTCTTTATGACAACGAAATAATTGAGCATGAACTTGGGAAAGAAAAATATAAAGTAGAGGAGGGCAAGCAACCTTCTTTGAATACTACGTAACTTTCTTGTAAAAATATGTTTAGTACTTTTAAAGTGTTGTTTAATTTTATTTTTCTGAAATACAAAATTTCGTTTATCTATGCGATTTCCGTTATTATTTATTTCATTGTGGACGATAGATCGAAGAACATAAGAAATGGAAATACAGATAGTTATGTATTAACGTCCCGATTCGAAGCAGCACGAGGGCTATTTTGGGACGGACCTCGTAATTTTTAACCGCCGTCAGACGACGAGGACGACAACTGAACGGGCACCCATATCTAAGCTTCCACGCCACACCAAAGGGAGAGCGTTTGGCCGCTACGTATGATTTAGCGTTTAGCAGGCCCCATACACGGCGGATCTTCAGTGGAATCGGTTTTCGAACCTGGATCTCTCCGGCCCCAAAGCCTAGACCTTACCACTAGGCCACGGCGGCCTTCATACTTTCTACAGATAACACCACGAAATATGAACAGTTAAGTTCCAGAGACACGTATTCCTATGAGGAAAAATTTCTTATCCGGTATCGGCAAGGTACCGTTGTTGCCGTATAAGAGAGACTTTGCTTTAAAAATAGCACATAAAATGGTAAACTGTGCGTTTAAGTAGCATGTTGTGATGCAGCAAGACATTTCCTTAACTGACTATTAAAATAAATAATTACATTCCAGATACGATTCAGACTCCAATGCATTGCATCTTTTAACCCTGTAAGCGTTTGAGCCGTATTTTTTCCATTTTTCATGTTTAGTTCAAAATACTTATTACATTACATTAAATATTTACATTATTTACACTAAAATTTCAACACTAATTTTACACTAAAGTTTATTTACATTAAAGCACAATCTTTAACTTTTTAAAGAATATTAGATCAAAATAACTGCTCTCGAAGGGAATGAAATTGAGCTTAAGACTACGAATGCTTCTTTAAATAAATACGAATTCTGATTCTAAATACCCTTTAGTTTTTGCTGTTGTATCTAATATTTTTATATTATAAAAGACAATTAGTAAAGTGCCAAAATAATCGCAAAAACACAAAATTTCAAAAAAATGCTTATATTTTCAAATAATTATATAACATTGTAAGGAAATATTGCAGATCAGGTTACAGTACATTGAAGAATAACAATCTCGATGATTTTCCATTTTCCAGAATTTTATCCTGCTACCTGAAAACGAAGACAAGAGCATTTTAAAGCAAATTCTATAAAATAAAAGTATTTCTAATAAATAAGAAGAGCGTTTCTCTTAAATTTTTTTGATATAATTAATTAATTTCTTCTTGTATTTTGACAGAATTTTAGCATAATTAAGGATTAATATAAGAGTATTTTCTGGAATCTTAATAAAAAGCATGTAACTATTATTGTGGATTAAATATGACTTTTTCAGAAGAGTTGAAATATTTCATGCAGATTTGCAGGCGTATAAACCAGAGTGGTAAAAACGCGTATCATAACCACATTAAACAGAAAAAATTTTAATAAAATTAGAACTCATACAAAAATACAGGGACCTGAAATTATTTAATACTAAAAAAAAAAACTAAATTTCCTGTTAAGAAAAAGGGCAAAATCATCATTTAGAACATGCAACGAACTTGGAATGGAAAATTTTTATCTAGCTATAAAATTCTTCAATATATTTTTCAAAAATTCTGTGGTAAATTTTGAAATTTAATAACATTCCAAAAACATAGTAATAATTATTATTGAAGTACAGTAAGTGGATATTACTATGATCAAAAAAAGACACAAGAAAACGCTAACCTAAAAAAATTTGAAGAATTGAAAAAATTTCAAGAAAGTGATTTTTAGTATATTTATCACTTTTACTTAGCATAATAACAGATTTTCTTGCAGCAATAAAATGCCACGAAAAGTAAATTTATAACAGTATGAATGGAGAAAGTTACACATCGGAAAAAGCTATGTCAAATGAATGAGAAATATTTCCAATTCTCCTCCTAATTTTTGAAATTTCTAACAAAATAAAGCTAATAATAGCAGAACCACTGTTAAATAAATGAAATAAGTTATAATAAATTCATTTCCGCTTTATATACTAAAATAAGATTATTCAGATTTAAAATAAATTGAAACGATCAAATAAAATATTATTTATTTGATAAATTATAACACATGGAATTTGAAAAATGTATTTTAAATTACATTCGAAAATATCTTAATAACGTTTGGGAAAGTTAAGTTTGCGCAGTTTATCCACAATATGCCATTTTATAAACCAAGGAAAAATTTCGAGGTATTGCAATAAAATAATTTGATAAATATTGCATGTATATGTTACGTCCCATGTTAGTAATGATTTACTATATATAATAACTGCTTAAAGAGTAGATTATTGTGCATAATCAATGTTCTATCACATTTCCTCCAACATCTATATTATAAGAAAATCATATTCGAAGGTTATTTAGTATTGGGATTATTCTAACCTATAAGTAAAGAAATGCGTTTGAAATGCATCCTAAATATCTAAAATTATTGTGATTTAAATGAATAAAATGTATGTCTTACCACATAGTACTTCTCAACATCGTCTGCCGTAGTAGCCACCGCCTCCCCCTGATGCGGCTGCAGCAGCACCACCAACGTGCCCACCGTATGGATTACCGTATCCACCCCCTTCTCCGCCAGCTGCTGTACAGGCGGCGGCAGCTCCAGCACCACCTCCGTAATATTGTCCAGCTGCCGGCATTGAAAGGGCGACCAGCACAAGAACACAGCAGATCTGGAAAAGAAATGAATCAAAACTGCAAGAAAGCGGCAAATTGACTTGAAAATAAATTTTGGGATTAATGCTGGTATTACTCTTCAATAATGTAGTCTTTCTCCAATAGAATGACTTTTCATTTAATTCTTAAACAAACTTTCACTAAAATGCAGAATATATTATGAAATTTATTTAACAGTATAATCCGATGTTCTTTTTACATTTCACAGAAACCAAATCTCGTTACATATATCCATCTCGATCTAAGTTTCACTGACTATAATTATTTTAATAAGAATCAATTGCTTACTTATAACCATCTTCAGCATAATCATTTATTAAGGAAAGTATAGATGTGTGGAAAATAAGAAGAGTGGAGTTTTTTGTTGATTAAATCGACAAAAGAACACTTAAATGGTTGCTCAGAAAGAAGTATGAATTAGCTTCAATATATAGTTGGGCGGGGTGGTTGGGAGATTCACTTCCTTGAAGACTTTCAGGGGAAAACTGGCACAGAAGCGTTTCACTTGATGGAAAAATGGCAAATTCTCCATTCCATTCCATTACCAAAATGCGGCTCTTCGCATCATTACATGATAATAATTACATAAATATGAAGTATATATAATATATTATATACTTAATAATAATAATATATTATTATATTGGTAGGCATTGGTACATTTCATACAAAGACAGGATGAAATTTCTGTCTGAACATTTTCACCCCATAGTAGTGCAATCGAGACCACTTATACGCCGGCTTTCGAAAAGGTAGATAAACATTCCGAAGAGGAAGTCAGTCTGGTTATGCGCAATTTTGAAAAAGGGAAAAGCCCCAGGCCTGG
>BGPR01038307.1:1859-14771 GCA_013235015.1 Araneus ventricosus | reverse complement strand
GCTAAGTTCCACGACACAGTACATTAAAAGGTACAAGACGCAAGACAAAGAACAACAACACAAGACAAGTACACAGAAGGAGAAGAGAGAGAGGCGTCATGGGAAAAACCCGGATGGCTCTAGTAGCGCCATCTACCATAAAAAGCAGAAGGCAGTGAATTGTAACCGCTACACTGTAATGATTTTTAAGTAAGGGCAGATTAAAATCAAACGAACTTTAGAGAGTTGACCTCTTAAAAGAAATAAACCCGGACAGATTCAGTGCATTCAAGAGATACAACACGTCACTAGGACTGTTCCTTTTTCTTGACTAGCAGAGTGTAATTCAGTATGTATCTGCTAGATAGTAAAAATAAAGTCAGTATCAAGGCTACCTGGTCTTACCCCACTACCCTGTTTTACCCCACTCTCAGCTACTAAACAGATATAGAGATCGGATTTTTGATATCTACATTAGTTTCTGAGAAAAAAATTTGTTTATAATTTTGTGAATTGCTTTGGAAAATGTCGTTATTTTTTTCACTTTGTACATTAAAAATAATTTTCTAATCATAATTTTTACAAATACTCCTGAAATTCTATAAAGCATGCATTTGGGAGGGAACAGAACAAATTTCAGGTAATTAGAACAATATCTGATTGACTTTTATTATCTTGGAGCAGACACCATTTTGGAAAAAAAATTAAACTGTGAGAAACAGCTTTCAAGATTTCAACACAATAAAATTGTAATAAAACAACTTATTTCTAGCTTTTCTTCAGAGTAATAATTTGACATATGTATGTCCTATCAATTTCATTAATAAATATTATTATCATAATTATTAATAAGCATTATCACAGAGGGATGATTAGAAAAAATTCACTTTTAAAAAATTTTTTTGGTCAAAAAATTTTTAAGTCAGGAATTCAAACAAAAAGACAAGCGATGGCAGTGATTATGTTAATGATTCAAATGTGCTTAATCTATATAATATAAAACAGAAAATACATATGTCTGACGGTCGGTCACAAGAAATCCTCCAAGACGGAAAACCGTAGCAACATGAAATTTTCAATTGACATTCTGGGGTGCATGTTTATGTCAACTTTCTAAGCTAATTATTTATTAAGATATTTAATTAGATAACGAAAATTGGCCCCTGTTAAGCCGAATGTGTAGACTTTTTTCGCCAATAACTTCTGAATTATTTATCGCACGACTATTATTTTTACACCATCTTAAAGACAACAAATTATCTTTTTAATGATACTAACTCATTTTCTTTAATTAAAATTAGCATTTCAATATTTAACTTAATCAAAATTTTTAACAATGTTTTCTATTGTTATAAAATTAAATTCAAACCAATTTATTAGTTCATGTAATCCTTTATTCACGTGCTTCTGCCACTGTTAAAATTATAAGAAAATATTGCTTTCTTTGGACTTTCAGCTCCAGCTTTTCACTTCTGGTTTTGTGTCTAATAGATAGATTTACTGTGCACTTGCAGTAATTCAGTGACATTAGTTTGATTACTATGCGATGCTCCGCGTTTAATTTTTCTTAAATTTTTAAATGATCTTAATTATTCAATATATGCACGCTTATTGAGTCCTGTTCCTTCAAAACAACTGAAAACGTGGCGGCGAAAAATTGTTTTATTTAGAGTATAGAAAAGACCTAAGCAGTTAGTGATTTTTCTTGGATCACTAAAATTGCTTATTTTATAAACGCCTTAAAGAAAGAGAAAAACATTTAATCTTGCAAGCCTCGCCATAATGCATTAAAGGCAGTACAGTCGTCAACGAAATGAATGGGACACTTCTGTTATTCTGGTATATATTATCGCATCTTCACAAAACTAGTGTCGATGTTAATGGCTCAAGAGGACAGGTTTATTCAGATAAAAAACTGATTAACCGAGTTAATTAAAGGTTATCTCGGAATTTTCCCATTACGCCAATCAATTTTTTTCGCTGAATCGACTCCCCGTCATGAAATTAGTCTTCCCATAAATATTTATACATTTGTGATAATAATTTCGAGCGTTATAAGGTTTTGAAAAATGGCGTTTTACATGTTAAATGAATTTTAGGAACTTTTGACGATATCTCAGAAAGTATTATATATTTCTCAACACGTTTTTAACTCACTAAAAGAATACTAATTTTTCACATTAAGTCATGAAACAAAATCATGAATAAAAAAATTGAATATTTTTAAAAGAATTTTTAATGTGACTCTGAAAAAAAGTGAATTATAACATATAGAAATTTTTACATGAGAGGAAAGATGAGACGTTATAATGCCAGTATCCAAAAAATCAAGTGCATATATGTAATAGTTTCCGACATATTTACAAAAAACTGCAAATTTCCACTTTTCACATGCAACGCCAACTTTTTGAGGGGCTGTATATTTTATTTATTTGCATTTATCGGTCTACTTTTCAAAAAACACGATCTTCATAAAAAGTAGACCGCTGCATGAAAGTTAATTTCATGGCGGGAGTTTTTTATGTGAATTTCATGTGAAGATGCGATAATATATACAAGAATCACAGATGTGTCCCAATAATTTCGTTGACGACTGTACAAGCAAGCTCAAGAAGAAAAATAAAAACCACGTGAATTGCATATAATTCAACGAGCTGAGAGACAGAAAACGAGACTGATGAGGAAATCGAAAAACTGTTTTATTTAGCTTATATATTCGAGTGTGTCTGCAAGGCAGCCCAATGATAATTAATCTGTTTATGTGAAGTTCATTTAATTTCACAAATTTGTAAATGATCCTAATTGAGTGTGTAGATGTTTTTCTGATCTGTCACAGAAACACTAAAGAGAAGAGAATTGTTCTCCGGATAATGGCAATAAAAACCAAGATATGAAAGAGCTTCTGTTGTCGTCGTAGCAATCAATGATGGGGAAGGAAAAATGAGTACCAAGCACGGTTAAATTCGTGGCAAGGTGGTTCAAACTACGGAGAGAAAAAGATACGAGGAGTTTTACTGATGGTCGAGGATGCCAGACATCATGGAAATGGACAAACGAAAATCAAAAAAAGACACTGCTTCGAAAATCTGTTTAATTAAGTTTAAAGTGTTGTAAATACTTAGACTTGAAAATATTTTTATCACGAGCAAAGCCTAGTATATAAAATAGTCTATAATAGAAAACAGAAAATATGCCACTAGAATTCCTCTTAAACGGTCAATGGTTGCGACATGAAATTTGCACATGGCATTTTGGAGTGCATTTCTATGTAAATTGTGCTATTTTCAACTTTCAGAACTAATTAGTTCTCAAGATATTTAATTAAATAACGAAAATTAAGTCGTTTCAAGCCTAATTATTAGACAGTTATAATTAACAAAATTAAAGAAAGATATTAACTATAAATTAGCCATAAATTAATTAAAACTCTTTCGTATTATATAGTATGGCGCATATGCAGCTATTTCTAATATAATACAGAAACAAATAATATAAATATAAAACAAAAGTAAAAAAAGAATATAGGTAAGGAACAAATGATTTAGACAATAACGATAACAATACACCTTTGTGCGTGCTCAACGCAACAGCATCAGGTGATTGCATCAACAGTAAATTACAAAGATTAATATTAAATAAGCATAAAATATAATTTAGAATGTAAAAGAAAAATATTCAAATTGGAAGGAATGAATATTTTCTTCTACATTCTAAATTATATATTCTGTTTTTATAATATTAATCATTGTAATTTAATGTTGATGCAATCACCTGATGCTGTTGCGTTGGGCAAGCAAAGAGGTGTATTGTTATCGTTATTGTCTAAATCTTTTGTTTCTTATCTATACTCTTTTTCTAATTATTAGACGTTTTCCTCCAATAACTTCTAAAATATTTACTACACGAAAATTATTTTCTTACCATCTTTAAGAGCAAAAATTTATCTTTTTAATGATACTAGTTTCATTGCGGTGCAGATTTTTTTCTCTAATTGTAATTAACGTTCAAAAATTTATTTTTGACGCAATTTATAACAATACTTTCTATTCTTATAAAATTAAATTCGGGTCATTTTACTGTTTATCAAATCCTTCATTCATGTGCATTTGCCACTGTAAAAGTTAATATATAAAAATATTGTTTTCTTTGTACATATTTATTTCCAAGGCAGATTTTAATTTCCGGTATTATGTGGTAGCATATAGTTATTATTATGTCGTAACATCTCACAGAGAGAATATTCAATCCAATTATTGGGTAATTGGATTAATTACTCTCTCTATGACATGTTTTGTTTAATTTTCAAACATTTTTAAATGATCCTCATGAGTGTGTTAATTTTTTCAAGTTTTCTCAGTCCGGTTTCTATCGAAGGGAGACGAATTTGGGAAAATAAAGGCTTTTCACCTCTCCATCTCTCGCAAGTATCATAAATTATCCTAACAGTACAACAATCACAAAGTTATGAACAAGATACGGTTGAAACATTTAAATAGAATACCTTTGCAATAATTATTGGCTAAGATATGACACTTGTAAAGACGTTTTTAATCTTATTCATTTTTTTATATTTCATAAATTTTATTTTGGAATTAAACGAAAACAAAAATGTTAAATCATTTAACTGCGGGAGAGATTTAGTTCATGATAAGAGCTGAGTTAATTAAAACTACACCTCATTCTGCTGCCAGTTATTTTTGTGATTGCCCTTTGGAATCTTAATATTAATGAAATAAAACTTGGTAACAAGATTTTTGAATTTCAATTACAGTATTCAGTAGAAATACATAAAATTAATTTATCAGAATCTCATTAAAAATTACCCTAAAATTGATAAATATTACTCCAAAGGATTTTGCTTTCATCAAGAGATTATTATAGTTTTCCTGATTGGGTTTTCTTATCAAATTTTTCAAACCTAATGAAGTTTCATCCATTCGAAATTAAGCCAATAATTACCTTAATTAATGAACTTTACTTAAAATTTTCATTCATTTTTTTTAACTTTCTCCGAAATGAAACTTAAAAAATTAAGTCAATATTTTTTTAATTTTTTGTCATTAAATTTATACGAAGAGGAACCTAAAAAAATAAGTTTTTTTTACGTTTTTCTTAGATATCTTATTTAATTGCTCTGTTTCTCGTTTCCATTTAAACTGTGTAACATTAAATGGCAATCTTTATTTCGTTTCCGTTCTTTTTGTTACTTTCTTCGAAGTCCAATCTAAGACAGTAAATCATTTCTTTTCTCGGTTAGAATAACTAATTTAATGGACTGCTCTCTTTATTTTTACATTTAAACCGTTTAACTATAAATAACGTTCTTTACTACATCTTTAATTAAGCATAAGGCTAATTACTGTATTTATAATAGTTAAGGGTAGGAAGTAGTAATTATAGCTAATATTCATTGTTACTATTTTTTTATCGTAATGGGCTTTTTAAGCGAGTGCTGCATAAGAAAACAGCATAATTTAATTCGTTAATGCATCCAAAGAATCAAAACCTATCAAGGGATAATTCTTTTTGTTATTTTCCAGTTTTTTCAATAGATTTGTTTAAACTTTCATTTTTTTATGGAATTCCATGATTGAATCCTTTTTCAATATATATTTTTGCACAACCTTCATGGTAATAACATCATATTTAATTAAGAAAGCATCATGCAGATAACTTAACACCACCATTCTAATTTCAGCCATTTTAAAATTTCTGATGAAATATTAGCAAATAAACTTTTATTTCTTGTCTTAAAATATTACGTTTCAGCTTATAATATTTGGGAACCTAATCACACGACCTAGTGTAATTTTTGAGGCGGTGTGATGTATCTACAATTTATAAATACTTCGCCAATTCTTTACAGTTTTTATTTAATTAACTTTTAAAATATGTATTAGAGCCACCTAATAATATTTAAGAAGACTTCTTCTTTTTTAGTGAATATATAATAGAGTAAACTCTCGATGTCTCGAACTTCGATATCTCGAAAACCTTGATATTTCGAAAAAATATTTGTCCCCTTGAAATTTCGAATTTCTCTAATGTTAATTTCAATTCCCATCTCGAACAGTTTTCACTCAAAACCTTGTCGAATTTTTTTCGAAGCCAAAAATATTTTTCCCCTTGAAAATCGCTGTTTAGCCACATTGTGACCTTCAAGAAAGTCTCAAGTAGGGGATGCTTCAATCAAGTTAAACTCATCCTTTTAGCCAGAGGTATTGGTGACAAATATCAAGTGCCGGAGATTGTGAACCACTGAGTTCGTGTGCTCCGTAAAACAAAATCATCGCTGGTGTGTCCCAAAATTTGCTGCAACAGGGACAATACCACTCCCTTTACACCGATTGGATATTCAAGGTCGCATAGTAACGGCTGCATCCAATGGCTGTTATTCAATTCCTTACTCAAGCCTATTAGCTGTTGTTATGTAACAGGTTCAACAAACTTTACTACACGTGTTAAATCAGTCTGCGGTAAATGTTTGTGGAATGTAGTTGCGATTACAATGTGTGTGAATTACCAGTTCGAGTTGCAAAAATGAAAGATGGTGCTATGGAGAAAAAAAAGTGTTCGAGATTTTAGAAGCTGTTGATATAGGCGGGAAGTAAGGACAAATCGCCAAGGATTTTAAAATTCAAGCCTCGACTTTATCTATAATACTAAAAGACAGAGAGAAAATTTAAAAAAACTTTTTGAACTAAAAAAAGAATCTATGAAGAAGATTCGAATTGCTGGATATCCTGACTTAGAAGAATGCCTCATAAAATAGATTAAACAATGCAGAGATTGTAATTTACCAATTGGAGGCAATAAGTTATAATAAAAAGAGGAACTATTTGCACAGAAGCTGGGGCACAAAGACTTAAAAAGCAGCAATGGATGGCTGGGAAACTTTAAAAACCATCATAACATTGTTTTTAGAAAATTGGTTCGAAAAAAAATTTCGAACCTCACTGTGGCGAAAGCCAATCAGTGAGTGATGAGCTTTGTTCGGAATGGATAAAAAAATCTTTCTGGTCTTCTGCAATAATATTCACCGGACAACATATCCAATGCTAATGCGACTAGTCTTTTCTTCAAAGCATTTCCAGACAAAACTGCAGTTGTCCAAGGAGAAACATGCCATGGCGAAAACAAAGTAAAGAGCGAGTAACGTTACTTTTAGCTACCAGCATCAGTGGGACTGAGAAGCTTACTACATTGATGATAGAAAAATCTAGAAACCCAATGTCTTTTAAAGGAATTAAGCCTTTTCCACTTCTTCATGAAGCAAATAAAAAATCTTGGATGACGAGTGAATTTTTCTCGGAGTGGTTAAAACAAACAAACAAGAAAATGTGTAAAGAGAAGAAGAAAATTGTTTTATTCATCGATAACTACATGGCTCACAGCCTTATCCCTCAAATGAACGCAGTAAAGGTTGTTTTCCTCCCACCCAACACGACGTCTAAGCTGCAACCTCTAGATCAGGGGATAATAAGAAGTTTTAAAGTTTTTTACAGGAAGGAACGTGTAAAGAAGGTTGTGGATTCAATTGATAAAAAACATAATATAGCCGTCTAATATGCTTGATTGTATGAGTATGGCAGACAGAACCTGGATGAACGTTACCCAAAAAGCAATCAAAAACTGTTTTGAAAAATCTGGGTTTTCGAATGTGCAAAGTGAATCAGATGAGGAGCAGGAACTCCACACAGAAACACAGCAGTGTGGAGAATGGGAGAAGGTTTCAAAAATCCTCAACCTTTCTAATACAACAATGTTTGTAAAATTTACAGAGTTCGACTCGGAGGTTAAAGTTTGTGGACTGTGGACTGATGATGAGATCGTTTCTCAAACAATTTCTTTTCCGTCGAGTGAAGAGGAAGAGATGGGTGTTCCAACAGAACCCAACATTATTGCGATTCAGGCTAAAGATGCTGTTCACATACTCCGACGCTTCATGCGATGTTCAGAAAACATGGAAAAAGAGGACTTCGCAGCTATTTTTCGAATTGAAAACTTGGTCGAAAAGCAATTTGAAAAGAGATGTCGCCAGGTCACTATGCTGGACATTTTTAAGAAAATCGAAGTAATAGTAAGTTATTACAAATACATTCTGTTTTAAAAATTTTAAACTTCTATGTAAATTAATATCACTGCTATGAATTAATTTGGAAATTATTGCTGTATTCAGACATTTGACTCTATCTGGCTCTAATATTTTGTAATATATTCCTTGCCTTGTAATTATGTGCAATTTTTAATGCTTGGAAGGGTAACCTCGTTATCTCGAAAACTCGCTATCTCGAATTTTTTTCCGTGTCCTTTCGATTTCGAGATATCGAGAGTTTACTTTATAACAGAAGGCAACATAATAATGCAACTTTCACAGTCTGGAGGAAGAAACAACTTTTATTTCATCGTGTATTAAAAATCCCTACTCTGAATTTGTAAGGAATATCAGAATGATAATTGAATTGGGGAGAAATTTCAAAGAATGTCTCGACATGTCTGCTCTAGGCATCTTCCACTTCGAAGAGGAAGGAGGGGTCAGTGAGTGTCTCCTAAAGAATAAACAACAGAGCTGTATGAAAAACTCATATTGACTTCATCTCTTGAAGACAGTTTTCCAACAGACGATGCAGAAGAAAAAATACATTAGATTGCTTTTACGGACTACGGATTTTCTTTAATAAAATGATGAACAGCACTCATCTTCCTTATTACCAACTCTTTATTGATGCCAACTATGTGTTAACAATATATTTATTTAAAAATTGCTTATAGATCTTCTCATTTAATTAGTAGGGCTTAGTATATAAAAACTCAATTTATTTCATTCGATGCTGTTACAAAGTATTTAAACTGTGTTCATTAAGCTTAACACTCGTCTGCCAGTGCTATATTCTAAAGCTAATGTATTTTTATTCCACAAAACTCGTTCGAAATTGTAATTCGATAATAAGTTTGCAAATTTTGAAGAACAAATTATGAAAATTTTATTTTTATTTTTCCTGAATTTATATCTTCAGTGCAGGTTGCTGTGCTAATGGTCTATTTCCAATACATTAGTTGTAATGCATGAACTTCGTAACAACTATCTAGCTATGGCCAAATTAGTGTCTTCTTTTGGTTCTGTACTCGTTCATATAATATTGCATACATGTAATAAATTGTTGGCAAAGACAACTCTAAGTGACAATATGGAGAAAGCTATAATGCAATTCATTACGCCAAATTAAATAGTTCTGAATATGTTCATAATATATAAAAGTAAATTATATATTTGAACTGAAGTTAGATTTAAACAAATATAATCTTTATTTTGTATGATGATACCCTATATGTGAAATGATTTATATTGAGTGTCATGGAGCTCTTCCCAAATTCGTAAGATGCCTATAATTAGGCTTGATGTCAACTTTTTGCTTCATTCTGCATGCTACTATCTTGAGTTGCATGCTATTATCTTGTTGCATATTTCTATATTCTGCTTCTACTATCTTGTTTAGATACATAAGGAAAATTCACAAAAGAAAGTAAATGAAAATACTATAACTGATTCTGATTGATAACACACTTAAAGTATTTAAATTACAACCGTAAAATACTCATAAATTTGTGTACATTTAAATGCGGGATCTAGAATAAAATAAAAACTTATTTAATTTTCTTATTGAGGGATTTAAGACGTCGGAAATAAATAAACAAATATAACTTCATGTTTTTAATAGGTAATTTCTTAAACTCATAGTGGAATTTTAATCGTAGTTGCAATTTAAAAAATGTTAAGGGATTTCTGACAGTATTTCTGCTTTTTTTTATCCCAAACATAGACGCCAGGTTACTATCTGTTGAAACATCATTTGACGAATTTTTCAGAATTAATTCTGATGGTAATTTTTCAATTTTAATCATACCACTTGGAACAAACATATAATTAACACATCTTTAATAGCAGTTATTGAATTAGGCAAAATGAACGAGATTCTAGAACTCATATATCTCCTCGAAAGTAAAAGTATTTAAATACGTTAACCGATTCAGTAATTTTTCAATAAAATTGCAATTTTTAAGGATTGACTTTTCTACGATTTTTTATTCCTGTTCATTGATTACCATCTAAATTATGAAGAATTTTCGATTATGAAAGTGTTTGCCCAGTTAAAATTATACATTTGTAACCGATAGACTCAGTTAAAATTATGATCCCTCCCCCAAAAGATAAACATACTCGCGAAATTAAAATGATTCAACTTTTTTAAACTAGTAAAACGCTTCGATTACTTTTCAAATATTCTGCTGCTGCCTTTGAAAGGATTCTTCTCCTATTTTTGGCTTGCCAGAGCAGCTGAAGGAGCCGCCAAATTAATGCATCTCACATTTTTTTCCACAACTCGAATTCCAATTTAAAAAGTCAAGAATATCTCATTAACAGAATATGTTAAAACAAACTGACATGAGTTTTCTAAATGAAAAAAGTTAAAATACGTAATTTAATTTGAAAATGAAATGTCTTAAAATAGAAGGCAAGGAATTTTTCGTTTTCGATTGCATTTTTCGTTTTTCACAGCACGCAAAATGTTGGCGTAGAGGCTTGAAAGGGAAAGCGTGCAAGCGTTCAGGAAGAAAGACGTTAAAAAAAACTTGAAGTTAGTTATTTTTAGAATATAAAAATGTACCTTGCTGTATTATAAGAACGAATATAATATATCGCCCATTTAAAATATCAAAATACATCTGACATCTAAGTAACGTAATATTTTTAAGGCAGAAACTTATAAAAAGGAATTTTTAGTCAGTTCTCTTAAAAAAACCGAAGGGTGTAATTGATCATCTTTGGCAGTATAAATTTAAAAAATGCTGTATTAATGTTTAATAAGGAATAAAGAAAGTTATAATAATTAAAATATTTCTGAAAGCCGATATAAAAACCCAGTAAAAAGAAACGAGTAAATAAATAAGCATAAAATAATATTAAAAGGAAAAAAATATTTTAAAAGAAAAGTGGACACGCGTTTTTAATACTGCGCTACGGAACTTTTCGGTTAGCATTAATATAACTAGAAAATCACCCGTCATAGTTTGACGGTACAAATTGTCTCTTCATTAGAGAGATTTCCCGTCAAATCTGACGTGTTTAAATCGATATATATGCGAGAGAAATGTTTAACATTGATTGAAAACAAATAAAATAAACATATGTATTATGATAGGAAATTTTTTTTATCTACATATTATTCACATAATTGTTTATTCAAAAACCTGTTGGTAAACAACATTTCTTGTGAAGTATTTTTCGTTGTTTAACAATTTTATTTGTACTTCAGATGTTTTTGTGTAAATTTTAACGTTGCCAAACAATGTTATCCAATTATATCATCACGATTGCACTAAATAATTAGATGCATCGTGGCATCCAAACTATATTACGCGCATGATAAACCACTGACGTGATTTACTACTTTCTATTAAAAGCGGAAATTAATTTGAAATATATGATTAATATAATTTGAAATTTCTCGGGAAGTATTGATCATAGCGAGATAAATTTTAGATTAATCGATAGCAAATTTTATTTCTCTATTTTAGAGCTATTAATTTTGAAATTAGAACGACAATTACTCTTTTAAATTTAAAATTACTGAAATTTAGGTTCTCTAACAATGAAATAATGCTGTTTAACGTCTCGCAGTGATATGGCGCGAGTTTTATTGTTGTTGACGTCAGAGCGTTACCGGAGGATCTGGGCTATTATATTAGTAATAATTTTGAAGTTTCATTCATTCTTTTTTATGTTTTGAAGGATCTTTATAAAGTTACTGAAATCCAGCTCGACATTATGAAATATTATAAAGAGTTTTAATGAGTAACATTTATGTAAAGCCTAAGGTAAAGAATAAGTGCTTTTGATCTATAATCTCAACTTATTGCAAAGTGAAAGAAAATATTGACATCAAATCCTAAAGGTATTTTATTTATGGAAAAACAGTTATTCAAGGACTTCGATTTTAAATCTATAAATAACTTAATCTATCGTGAAATGCTTACAGAATTATGAAGAGAATATTTTTAGGTATCACTTTCTTAAACAAACAGATTTTTATATAATATTAGAAACATAGATTTTTGGGACAAATAAATGTTGGGACAATGAAATGTGATTGATATGATGAAATTTTGAACTTTAGTCCTCATTTATGAATATGCATTAAATAATCATTCGGCTGCGTTTTATATCAAAATTATTCTACAGTATCATAAAAATAATTTGATTGAGAGGAATGGTCTACTCACATTTTGTTGTAAAACAAATTGTCATATATATGATTCAAACTCATTAAAGAATTATGTAAAAATAGCTACTCTCTCTCTCTTTGCTTTGATACTACTTATTACATTTTTATGGCAATATCATTTAAAAATGATTTAATATCATTTTCATAATCAGATTAGGCATTATTTTCCGCGGTTCTAATACGTCTTTGAGCTAAAAACACATTTCATTTTATTGTACAGGGTTTCCACAAAATAACCTTTCGATTAAGATATTTCATGAAAATATAGTTATGAAAAATTTAATAAAACTAGTTTAAAAAACGTAGTTCTGTTAGTGTGCTAATTAAGATATAAGTAGAATGTGTAAGTGTGTAAGCAGATTTTTTATTTCTTACTAACTTGTCTTTCATTCATAATACTTTCTTTATCAATCCTTTGCGGACAGGTAACTTTTTTGAACACTGAGATCAGGTGGCGCACTTTATGAGCTATCTCGTTTCTTTCAACTCTACGCTTATTTAATTACACATAACTTTATTTTTGATGGTATAATAAGATTTATGGTTGAATAGATGGATGATACAATCATCTGTATTCGAGCGCCATTCATCTATACTATGCGCCATCTCGTTTCTTCCAACTCTACGCTTATTTAATTACACATAACTT
>BGPR01038306.1:0-14773 GCA_013235015.1 Araneus ventricosus | reverse complement strand
CATTTTGTCATATGTCGATGAGATGTCAAGGAGTTACAGTAAAAAATGCTTGTTCATTGAAAACAATGAAAAATGTTCTTTAAATTCATATGAAATTGTTAAAACAAATTTGTTTTAAGAAAGCAAAAATGGTAATAAATAAGAATTCTAAGAATATGTCTGAAGGAGTGATATATAACGCCAACTCATGCCCCAAAATCTAGTGACTTCAAGTGTTATATTCTCAGTTTAGATGTCATGATAATAAGAGTCATACAGAAGATATAAAGTGGTGAATGGTTACCGGAAGAAACCAGTAAATTAATTGAAGACCTAATTGTAGGCATTCTGCTCAAATATGGAGCCCATGACTATGACCCACGTCCACCGTCTCTTCCAATGGGTTTAGAGTTTACAAAGATTGACGGGATGGTCAGGATGGAGAAGAGGCATTGAGTATTGGCATTTGCGTGAAGTACAAAGAGGTGAGTGTTCCGTCAACAACAATAGCCCATGCATGCCTCGAGTGTGTGCCACATTCTTAAACTATCCTGCCTCTTTCAACATTATGAAAAGGCAGGTTTAAACCAATCACCAATCAAATGGAAAACTCCGTGGAACCTGTAAGGGAAAAGCAAACTTCACTCCATTCCACATACCAATGACTGTTGGCCAAGTTTACCCAACAGAATGCTCGACACAATTCTCACATGATTAAGAAAGTTCCTGTAACATATTATTAGACACTTAAAGATTTATGCATTAAGGTATTTGAAAATGAATTCCTAAATTTATAAATTGTTTATAATATTGTAGTAATCTTTCTCTTAATTAGAATTCTGTTTTATTTTCCCAAATTTAAATTCCAGTTTCTTTTAGATACATATATTTGTTATAAATTCAAAAGAATTTGAAAATACGTATTGAATGAATCGCACTATGTAAAATATTATATTAATTATATCACTACTAAAAATATCACGCTTTTTTGGTTTAAAAAACATTTCTTCGCACTTTAAAGTATAGTCGCAACCTGCATTTCATGATTTCGTGTAAGCTTTTGCTGCTCGCCAGCCTCCGGTGGTTGCAAACGGAAAGACAGGCTTACGCGATTCTTTAAACAATTTTAGAGAAGTTTGCTTTCTTGGAAGTAATATTTAACCATTTCTAAGGGGTGGTAGATACTCTTTCCACGAAATTCATCAATTTTTAAGGTGGGTGTAAGTTCTCGCCAAATTTTTCAATGAAACAAAAAACTAGATTTTTCTGTTTCATATCATGAACCGTAAAGAAGAGCCTTTAATCGGTAATTAATTATTAATTAATAAAATTATTAAACCCAAAATTATTATCGTCCAATCAGATAAATTAATTTATTTTTCTTAAATCAATGCCGATCCGAAAAATATTAATTATATCTCAGCTATAAAAAAATAGCCCTTTAAATGGTTAACATCTAGTCATACTTTTATGAGAAAATCTGTATGGTATGCTTCTGCGTATTACGTTGAGCTTATGTTAGGGGAAATTTGACATTAATATTTTTTATTGAATGCAATGGTTAGAAGAAATTTTGAATTCGGAGAATTTAGGGATCGAAATGACTGGTAGTGAATGGAATTGCGTTGTTGAAATGGTCGCGAATGACCTACTTTCATGAATGGGTTAAGAAATGGAGTGGCGCGTCAATCTTCCCATTTGCGGGAAGTTCGTGAATGGCCTGCTTTACTGGCATCCTGGGGCGCTCGTCTGGGAAGGCAATTTGATGACTGTCCATTCTGAGTTCCGCCTCTTTGAGAAGTATACCATAACATTCTCATTTGATTCAATTTGATACAGCTTAATGACAAAAACTCAGTACAGATTATGCTTCAACAAACATATGATGCAGTTGAAAAACTGGTTTCGAAATTTCAATTTAGAAATTCTGATGTATGTCTATGACATGTTCAGCACTATATATCTTAAAAAAAATTGCATTGTAAAAAAGAACTTGAAAGCATGTGAAGTCTTGTTCTTTACTTTTACATCACCTTCAATAATTTCAATTTCAAAGTAGTGGTTAAATATAAATAAAAATAACACACATACGCACACTCACACATGGAAGCTTATGACTGAACAGAAAATTGATGGAAAGAAAGGTATTCAAAAATCGCAGCGTTTTCATGAGATGAATTATACAGGGTTTATTTTAAGTTCTACATGAACGAACTTGATATAATTTTTCCGGAATTTTTTTAATGTAACTGATTATTGTTTGAATTTAAATTCTTCTTAAATTTTTAAGTTATAAAATTGCTAATATTTTTTAATTAATAATGCTTTAATCAACATGTTTGGAAAGAGAAAAATTCAGGAAATTCATAATATACTGGTTTCAAAATTCATGGGACAAACTTTATGGAGTAGCAAAACACACTCAAACAAATATTTTTTATTGCAATTTTTGGGCAATAGTAACAAGTCGCTGCTTGGATTTGGCACAACATGCACACAGGTCGAAAGTTTTTGCGTAAGTATTTTATACAAAATTTGAACCACATAGCTTGTTGCATTTTTGAGTTCTGATTTTTACAGAGAAATATATTTTTTACTAAATGGTTTCTTTTCGGGCTCGAGGAGATCAGAAACCTGGATATCCTCAAAAATTTCCCTGTCGAATCTTTTGATGATATAAAAAGTGCTTCTTGCTTTCTAAGTTATAGGAATTATGCATGAAAAAACAGGCATTTCATTCCATAGATATCTGAACAAGATTTTCTGTAATCTCACTTAATAAAAGTAATATAATAATCATACAAAATTCTGATATTTCAATTTGTATGATTTCGAGTATTTTTAAATATTATTATACTTTATACTAAATGCGATAAGTCGTGCAAATACAGAGTCACATTCAGCGTTAGTAAGTAAAGAACATTTTTCAGATTGTTTCAATTCACAGATAAAATCATTCTATGTGTTTGCATCTGACACAGAGAGCTCTTGATTTTCTATTCCTTTCCTAAGGAATGAAGGAACATTCTACCAGAAGTTCTTTGATTGAAGAGAGTCCGAAGTTACACTTCTAGTATTGAGATCCGTCGGATTCTCCTGAGACGGCACGTGTCTCCATATCAAGTCCTTGGTTATTTTTTGAATGGCTGTTACCGATGGCTAATTAATGCGTTTAACTCTTGTGGTTTTTTATCTAAGCTAACGCAATAGTTAAATCTGAATAGAATACTACACCTGAAATTGTAAGATTAAAAGCCTTTATCACTCTCTGCGTCAGTTGTGATAGCAACAGTGCTGCTCTAAGTTTCAGTCTGGGAATTGTCACTGGTTTGAGAGCAACGCATGATTTGGTACATAACAGGTTGGTAGATTTTGATTCACTAGATGGGCACTGAACATAAATTTCAGTCAGTCCATATGATGCAGTAGAAACATCTGCAAAATCATGGATGATAACCTTGTTGACAGAAGGGAAATGTAGAGGAATTTCCAGCTGCTCGATTCACGGAAGAAATGAAACAAATGCATTCTATACACGAGAGACGTCTTCAGGTAAGGATTCGTCCCAACCTAGTTTTACTAACTAGAGTCTTTGCATGAAAATCTTGGCCTTAGAGACAACAGGACCAATTGTACCAAGAGGATCATATAGTATTCTAGAAATACCTGAAAGGATATTTCTCTTAGTGAAGGAATTCTGCTGTAAAATTGCATGAAATAAAAAACAGTAACTATTTGGTTTCCACAAAACACCTGAAGTCTTGACAGGTTTAATCTCTCTAAGGTTATTAAATTGATAATTACCACTATTTTGAATGTTATTGAGGATACTTTCAATGTTGGAGCAGCATTTTTGGAGATTTGTGTCATACCTCCTCTGCCAAGTAATTGTACAAGCTGGGTTTGCAGTTCTTTAGTATTTTCTAAAAATTTTAAGCCTGTTAAAATGCCGTCCATGTAGCAATCGGACTGTACAATAATGGATGCATGGGGAAAAGTGTTCTTTTTGTCACCCGCTAGTTGATTCCAAGTCCCAGTGTCTAAATAAGGTGCACTAGTTGTAACGTAAGTAATTGTGTTCAGTTGGTAGGCTTTAGTTGGTTGATCCGGGCTTTCTTCCCAGACTATTCTCTGAAATTCTCGCTGATCAGGGTGAATTAAAATTTGTCTGTACATCATGCGGATATTAAAAGTAAATACAAATTTCAAGTTTCCGAAATGTTTCATGTTTCCGAAAACTAATCATGATGGAAAACAGATCATTCTGAACTGTCCCACCGTTCAGTTCAATTTGAATCAAGGAAACTCCATTGGATATTGGAGCGGAGCCGTTGAAAATCACACGAAGTTTAATAGACGAGTTTCAAGGATTATAGACTCCATAATGCGGTAAGCAGACAGAGAGTTCAGGTTCTTGCGCTTCTTTAACTTCAGTCACATCACCTACATCTCAATATTCTCGCATGAAATCGCAGTAGAGAGACTTCAAATTAGTATCTTTACCAAGACGCCTCCACAAAGCATCTAAACGACGATTGGCACTTGCCCAAAATTCTTCCAATTGTTAATCATTCTTCAAAGGAATTTTTACAATATATCTATCTTTCGGTGTTCGTGAATAGTTTTCTAGGAAGTGCTTTTCGCACGATTCCACTTCACTTTTTAAAATGTGAGAATTTTCTCCAACAGATTCAGTATTCAAAAAATTTTGCATAGTTTTATTCATGCCTTCAGATTTCAAAAGAAGACCACATAATGGTTAATTGAACTTGAAATTTCATATTTACCACTCACAATGTAACCAAAAGTTGTTTCTTGTGGAATTATACTAGAAATAATCAAATGAAATTTGTTTGGTTTTAGCATTTCAAACAATAAATATGCTCCTAGTATGGCATCTATTTTATTAAGTTTCCAAAATTTGCTATCCTCTAAATTTATGCCTTCGTGTAATTTAGAAAGGTCTACATTCAATCGTGTAGATGGAGTTAAATTTTTGATACACGGAAATACATAAATAGGGACGCATATAACAAAATTATTTTCTAAGTTTGAAATCTCGATCTCCGTTTTTCTCTTAAAAGAAATATTTGTTCCATTCAGTAACGAAAGGGGAATATTTATTTTCTCTATTTTTATTCCTAATAGTTCAGAACATTCTCTTGTAATTGCACACACTTGACTTCCTGAATCAATCAAACATCGGAGCAGTCCGTTCTCCCAAAGCATTCTTAAAATAAATTAAAGTATTTGGCAGTTTACAAGTTTCATCCGATTGTGTGAGAGACAGGTTAGAATGTATTTTCCTCTTTCGAATTACAGACTAATATGGTTCAAAGCCATCACTCCCTTTTTTCGGAGACGAGATATCATTATTACTCTTTGAGACGTTTTGATTTAATGTATTTTTCTCTTAATGCAGCAGAGAATTGTGGGGCACCTGGAAACCTTCTGCGAAACACTTGAATTTGGAAGAGCGAGAACCTGCATGCTTGCGAATGCAAAGTTTGCAGATTTGATGTGCTGACACAAATTCTTTCATTTTTTCTAAGCTCATGTTTTGGAAGCTTATGCATTTATATAAAAGGTGCATGTTATTACAGCATATCAGACTAAGATCGTCCCCGTCCTGATACAAGGCATTCGGAACAAATACAAATGACCGGTCGAGCGACAGCCCAGACGAGAAAGAAACCAATCGGACAGTGTGGAGCCACCCCCTAATGACCACAACCACACCTTCGTCTACATCCCCGTCACCACAACAAACCAGCTACAGACCTGTCCGATAAGAACCTGGTGAAAAAATTCACAAAATAAACAGATTAGAGAACTAAAACAAATAAAAGAACGCGTCGTACAAAAAAAGAAAAAGAAACAACAAAGAATCCATGCAAAAAAACTACAACATACCTATCCGTGGTCCAAATTCAAGCAACCACCACCCGAAAGAACCACGGAGACCCAAGCCCCACCGAAAGCCAATCAGCCGCAACAGCACTCTCCCCATTCAATAAAACACAAAATACATTTTACAAAAGAGCACAAAATACAGTTTACAAAATATTGTGAGATAAACAAACAACGGACAGCATAATAAAACAAAATAGATAAAAATATTAAGAAGTAATTAAAAATGTAGAAGGGTAAAAAATAATAGTAGACAACGACAAGAAGTAAGAATCTGGTGAATGACTTCATCAGAGGCCAGACATTCATGCAGATTCAAAATGGAATAGGTTTTCTGTAGAGGAAAATGACTTTAAGGTCTGATATTTTTTAATTTCCTCTTTTGACCTGAACCTAAACCAGGAAATATTGGAAAGAAAAACATTTATCCACAAAGAAGAAATTAAATACAATCTCCAGAACTAAGTGTGAAAAGAAGGGATTAAAATCTTACCTCTTATAACAAGTGTGGAACAAAGGCGGTGACGCTATATCTTACGTGTGTTAAAATGTAAACAAGGTAAAAGATATGTGAACGTATCTCCATCTAGTGAGGAAAACTAACAAAGGTTGAAAAGTTTTTTGAAGTTTTTTCTTAAAGAATTTTATTGTTTTATATATTTTTATTTGTTTTTTTTATTTTATTATAGCTTTTTTTGACGTTTTATGCATTTTTATAATTTATTATCAATTTTCAAATGTTTTAATTCTTTTTTTTTTCATTTTTTATTTTAATAATTAGTTTAGAAAAGATGCAGGTAGCAAAAAAATTCCACTTCAAAGAAATTATGATCAATGAGTACACAAACATCCTTATAACTTATTAATTGCAGTAAAAGAACGATAAAGAATGTTGCCATGGCCAAAAATAAAATCAAGACAAATAATTTGACATATCCTCATCTTTTCCCTACTATTAAATTTCACAAAAATCCTTTAAAATTCAGATTTGTTACATGTGCACAGGCAGCAATTTTATTTTGAAAATTCTTCTTCAACATCTTAAATCATTCTCAAAAAATTGAAAAAAGAAAACTTATTATTAATAGTAACATTGAAATTTGAACTTTCTTAAGATAATAAATTCAGCATTAACACTTTTGACTTTTGAGAACTTCCACCAGCCTCCCCACATGAAAACTAACTGAAGCGTGCATTAATTTACATTCATAACCTGACTCCAATTTCATAGATAAAAATAGATGGCTTAGAGCAATATTAGCATCTGTGAAAATTACTCTTCAATGGAGCACTACTACAGACAATCGTGGTCTTCCTAGTACGAGTTTCTCCAGTTGCACTGGTGAATATTTTCTTTATACAATCGAGAAAATTTATAAAAATAATCTCATTTCTGCTTATCTTCATTGACGACCTTATTGTTTTGACTTTGACAACCTGGACACTTTAATTAACTGCTATCCGGAATAGCTAAAATAAATAAAACCAATAATAATAACAATAATTGTAATTATTTAGATCTAGTTATCAAATTATAGATTCAAACATTTCAGTTGGTATCTATGATAAGAGAGATGACTTAATTTTAGAGCCATTTCTCTCTGTCATTATCATGCCAATCTCAACCTAAAGTCATTAAAAAATAATATCCACTCTCAAATTAAAAGAATCAAAATATCTGCAGCAACGATTCTGCTATTGTTAAAACCATTGATAATTTAAATATCAATCTAAAGCTAAACGGCTACCCAGTTCACTACTTTATTAATTATTAAAATATTTATTATAATTTTACTCAACTTCTCCTTTGCACTGTTAGTGACTCTGATACTATTCAACACCCTTTTCATTTTTATTTGCTCACCTGCATCTTTTCTAAACTAATTATTAAAATAAAAATGAAAATAAAAAAGAATAAAACATTTGAAAATTGATAATAAAATTATAAAATGCATAAAAAACGTCAAAAAATGTTATATAAAAATAAAAAAAAACAAATAAAAAATAAATAAAAATTCGTTAGGGAAAAAAATTAAAAAAATTTTCAAATCTTTTTGTTAGTGTTTCTCTCACTAGATGGAGATACGTGCACACATCTTTTTACCTTGTTTACATTTTAACACACGTAAGATATATGCGTCACAGCCTTTGTTCCACACTTGTTATAAGAGGTAAGATTTTAATCCTTCTTTTCACACTTAGTTCTGGAGGTGTATTTAATTTCTTCTTGTGGATAAATGTTTTTCTTTCAATATTTCCTGTTTAGGTTCAGGTCAAAAGAGGAAATTAAAAAATATCAGACCTTAAAGTCTTTTTCCTCTACAGAAAACCTATTCCATTTTGAATCTGCATAAATGTCTGGCCTCTGATGAAGTCATTCACCAGATTCTTACTTCTTGTCGTTGTCTACTATTATTTTTTACCCTTCCACATTTTTAATTGCTTTTTTTAATATTTTTATTTACTGCAATTTTTTCCTGGATGATGCTGCACTCGCGCACACCAATTGAATTGCTTCTATTACTCTCTGTCTTTTTAGATATTCTCATTTTTTTGTCTCTTTAGATATTCATTACTTATAATAAGATAAAACAGTTTAACATTCAAGTGAAATCTGCAGGACACATTTGACAATTTCAATTAAACATTTTCTGGAACGAGAACTCTGGGCAAGATCCAGAATTTACAGGAAAATAACTCCTCCTGATATCCTCATAAAGAGGACATCCATAAATATAGTGTAAAACAGTGCATTTATCAGTATGACGTATGAAAAATGACAAACCAATAAGATAGATAAGATACATGAAAGTCGTCGGCGATGTTGCGACGATGTTCTCAGGATAGTCGGAACTAAATCCAATTATCAGATAGAGGCCAATTAGTCTAATAAAGTTGTTACCAACAATACAAATCAATTAATTAACTCCAATTAAAGCCACAAAAAAGTTTACAAGGAAAAACAACCAAAAATAACGGAGTTTCTCCACAAAAGAAGATTCAATCAATGGAGGCCATATTTACAATCTTAAATGCAAAGTTCATGCCAATCAATAAATCAAGATAACTAAAATGAAAAAACAAACAAACAGAACAACATCAAAAAAGTATAACAGTTAAACTTTCAAGTGAGACCTGCAAGACACATTTGACAATTTCAATTAAACCTTTTCTTGAATGACCACTCTGGACAAGATCCAGAATGCCCAAAGTAACAAAATTTTGCAGGAAAATAACTCCTCCTAATATCCTCATAAAGAGGACATATATAAATATAGTGTGAGACAGTACCTTCATTAGTATGACACATACAATTACTATATTTTACGAAAAAACAACCCTGATGGGCAGGAAAACAACCATGTCCAATTAAAATCTGGTTAATTAAAAATCTCCAAAACATCTTTTTAAGTCTACATCCGGAAAAAGTCCCAAGGTAAATCTGAATTGCCGGGAATTTACCCATCTAAATTGCCATGAATTCAAAATCTGATTTCTGATTTTAAGGTTAATTAAAGATCTAAGAGTACCCAGAAAAACATCCACATCGTCCTTATAAGTAGCCTCCTTGGCAAGGATATCAGCTCTTTCATTATCATGAATACCCACATGCGCCTTTACCCAATGAAAGGAACAATTTAAATTCTCTGAAATTAATATCTGTAATAATTTGGAACCTATCATTAACTGCCTCAAGAGATTTTAAGACAGACATGGAATCAGTAAAGATGTGAACGGGAATAGTTGAATCATTCAAACTCTGGGCCTCCAAAGGAGCAATCTTAATAGCGTAGGCCTCAGCCATAAATACAGAAGAGTCATTATTTAAACGAATAGAGCGAGTTTTGATCTCTTCTCCTCCCCTAAATAAAGCAATACCACAACTAGTCCTACCATTAATCTTAGATCCATCAGTGTAATAATTAAAATTGAATTCATTGTTCATATTAACGTTGGATTGCTCAATGTTCCAGAAAATCCTACGCCCCCGCCAAGGTGGAACCCGAGGAGGAGGAACATTAACATTGTTTGCAATCAATAGTTCGTTATTTTTCAAAATATCAGTTTTTAATTTAATCAACCTAAATTTTTCCTGATGAAATTTGATAGAGAGATCTAAGGGAGGAATTCCCGCACGAACCTGGATAGATAAAGTAGAGACAGTTTTATATGTCTTAGTGATGTTTCTCAAGGCATTACGTTGCAAACTCAGAATCTTTCTATTTATAATAGCAATATCTCTGTACCAGATCTCAGAACCATACATTAGCATCCTTTCAGTAACACGAAGATAAATTTCCTTCACCACCTCTGGTTTAACGCCCCAGGTGGCCCGACAAAAGCTAATAAGTTTGTTTTGCAACTTCAGTCATCTCTCCTTCATATAGTTCAAATGGGGAATCGAAGATAACTTGTTGTCAATAACTATTCCAAGATATTTAATCTCAGAGGAAAATTTAATATTACTTTGCTGGAAAAAAATTTGGGGCCTTTTTTAAGTTTTTTTGTAAAGACTGTATAAGCAGACTTAAGAGAATTAATTTTCAATCTATGATTTTCAGCCCAGAGACTGACTTTATCTAAAGGAATTTTGGTAGATTCAGAAAATCTATAGACAGCTGAATCAGCTGTCAAGGTAAGAATGCCATCTGCGAACTTTATAGCTTTAGTTTTGTCATCTGTATTTAAGTCCCTCAGAAGTCTGTCTGCGATCAATAAAAACAGTATTGGACCAAGGCAACAGCCCTGTGGAACACCAACATTATATTGAAATTCAAAGCAATTCTCCTCATCGACAATAAATCTATCAGATAAAAAAATCTCTGATCCTATTGATTAAATACTCAGGCACCTCTTCCTCAAATAAAATACGAATGGTATCGCTCCATCTGACAGAATTAAAGGCATTAGAAATATCCAAAGAGATCATAGCTGTTAAAGGATTATTATTTTTGTTCATACACCACTATTTATTACAGCACATACATGGTTGCATCTACATATATATAAAACGCTAGCGTGTAAAAGGACGTGGCGGAAAAAGGGGGTTAATTTCTCTTTTGTCGATGGAAACGTCTGTTACCAAACAAAAAAAAACCTCCGCCATGTTAGGCATAAGTTCATAGGAATAGACTGTTAATATATTTGCTGTTGTGTAAAATAACTTTACTCGCAAAAAAATGAGTTTAAGCCGTAGATCCGTTATCCAGCCGAGCTGAGCTAATATTATTTTAGAGTTGTAAGCGTTGCAAGGAGGAAGTGATGAAAAACTAACAATAGAAAGACTCGCAAATAAAATGACCTAAGTTCATTCGGCCTAAAATGAGTGAGATCTGACCCAGTTTATCTATACTTATAAAAGGCAATGTTTGTGTGCGTGTGTGTGTGTGTGTTTGTCTGCGATGTACAGACGAATCTGTCGCACTTACAGCCATGAAATTTGGTACACAGGTAGTCGTAATGGTGACTGAATGCACCTCGAAGCCGAAATTTTAAATTTTAATCTAGAAATTTTTTTATTTAATGTTTTCTGTTGTTTTGGTTGATTTTTCGCACTAATTTCTCAATAGAATGGTTTCGAATAATTGTACGACAAAAATAGATAGACCATCGGAAAGAGCACGCGATTTCCGTTCTAATGAAGTTAGTTTTGAATTTCTAAAGTAATTTACTGAATTTTGAGAATTTTTTAAAAAATAGTCAGTTTCACCACCTAAATGTTAGTTTTGTTTTTAAATTTGTTGCATCCGACTTTCTAATAACACTATTATTTTCAATTTTTTTCAGCTTATAACTAGAACGGTTCTCTCTGATTTAAAACAAGAACGGTTAAAATATCTTTTCCCGTTTTTTTAAATTAAATTATTCCTGGGCAGATGAAAGTTATTTTTGTCGAGCGAAATTTCTTCAGCGATAGCCTTCCGGAACACAGCTTTCAATTTGATTGGATGAAGGGCCAGGTGACGTCATAACCTTCGGAGCTTTTTGTCATGTTCTAAGATTTTTTTTTCATTTTGTTGAAGTCCTGATTCCACGGGCAACAATTTTTTTATATTGTTTTGGATTAATGTACTCTGTACTGTTTTTCTACATGTTATTATCGCGGAAAAAATAAGCGGGAAAATCTATAATGTGTATCTTTTGTTTTGATTTTGTTTTGAAAACTTTTTCGTGTTATTGTGGGCGATTTTTTTTTTATTTTGTTGAAGTCCTGATTCCACGGGCATCGCCGTGCGCGTACTGCTAGTTGTTAATAAGTGTTTAAATCTGAAAACAAGGTTGGTGCCATCTTGCCGCACCATTCATCTGCATAAACAAATATTCTTTAAACAATGTCTTCGTTCATTCACTTTAGTGGATAGACAAATTTGTCGCCTTCTTCCAATATTAAACAATTTTAATCTTTATTTCATGACTTACATGTATTACTACTATTTATTGATAATTATTAGGATCTAATGTGTTGAAAATCTTTTTTTTGTAATAAAATCATTTTTTTGCTTCTTTTACTAAGTGCTGCATATTGTCCTTGGGTATGCAATACAATAACATTAATTGTTCGGTGGGCAGTTAGAGAATTTGATACGTCGTTGGGGGCAGTTCATATATAGCTTAGTCTATCTTTGTTAAGGACAGAGTTCAGGAGACCACAGGCCAACACTGGATTTGCTCAACGGCAGAAGGTTTATAATAAATCAGACACGTTCATCATAAAAATGGCATTTATCTTTTCTATCATCCACAAGAATTTTCACAAACCAAGAAAAACGGCAAGCGACTATTTAATAAAATTAATGTGAAATATTATTGAATATAACACAAATATTATAATTTAATATAAATTTCTGAGCGAATTAACAGAAGTTCTTAGGAAACTGTGAACTTTACTAAGTAAGATTATAATTTGAACTATAAATTATTGTTAAGTCATATTTTTATTATTTAATATTAGAGAGTCTATTATGTGAGTTAGTTGTTCCTTGCTTATTTTGCTCCTTTTTATTCTCGCATGTGTAATGATTACACATGTTTATCACTCTGATTTCTTTATATTGCAGAGAAAATACCCTTTCTTGCGTTTGTTTATTGATATTTCTTATAGCAGTATGCCTTCAAGTGTTTACGGTAAGAATATAGAATCACGTTCCTATATTTTCAGTGTGTTCGTTGTGAAGGAAAAGGCAACGCAGATAACCAGTTTTGTTAAAATGTCACATTGTGCTTACTTCGGTGAGAAGGTTGGCGAACCGGAAAAGAAATAGGCATCTCATAAAGTCTGTTATACATTGGAGGTCTAATATTTTCGAAAATGAACCCAAAACAAAATAAAATCTCTTTCATTTGCTAATTTAATTTTATAGAGAACCAACCAGTCATGAACATCGCTATTTTTTAACCAAAATAAAAGAATACATTAGCCACAAAAAAGAGATTGTGTTCAACTCAGAAATCACTTTAGTTAATTGACTCGTACCGCCCAGCTTTGATTTACCTGCGCTTATTCCTCGTATATCCTTTGTTTTATCATCTGATTCTGAAAAAATGAACATTAATGAAAAGAATGAATGAACATAAACAAGGCCGAAATTTTGAAGTTCAAACATTTTTTAATGTGATTTAAATGATTTGGTACACTTTAAAAATTATTCTTAGGATGGCGAATTAAATATAAAAACTAAATTCCTACAGGAACCTGGATTTGGATTCGGGAAAACAAATTTACCTCGTACTATTCTCAAAATGAATCACTTGTACACTGTACAGACATTTAAGGATTTATAGATCATTCATCTTCCACCGGTTATAATGATAAATTTCAGTGGAGACTAAGAGGAACTTATGTATGTTCTTCTGAAAACAGGAAACGTCCCTGCTTCAATTCCTGTAGCTCATTTAGTAATTTTAAAAAAAACCCAACTAAACCTTGATTTTCTTATTTGTTAAAATAAAATGCAGAGAATTTAAATGGCAAGTTTATAGGCATTTTAAAAATTCAATCATGATATTAAGCCCTCAAGTTGACGATGCAAAAATTTCCTGTTTCTGTTAAGATATAAAAATAAAAACTGTATATGGGAAATATTGCATCTAAGGAAACATTTCATAAAAGATCAAAGAATGCGATTCCGCAGAACTTAGTGATTTTTGAACAATTATTTTTTTACCTCTTCTAAACATAAAATCACGTCTGATAAAAATTTTTTAAAGGTTTCGATGAAAAAGTTGATTTCGTTCGATTTTCAACCGATATTTTTCCATAGCTTTCAGGTGATAAAAAAATAAAATAAAGGTGGGTGTGGTTGTCGACTCAACAACTTGTGCCATGATGGTAGACATTAGAAATGCTCTCATAATAATTCGTTTAAATAATGAGGAAAGCATACACATTTACATTGGACGGATTCTCCAGGAGAAAAAATGATGTCGAAACAGCAGGTACAGGCATATCCGACTGTAAAATTGCATATAAGCACCTCTCACGTCTACCTCTACGATGTGACAATGTAGGGATTCATCTTTATAACCTGTAAGAAATCACATGAATTTAAGTCCGAATATATAAGAACTCTCATTTCAAGAATAAGAAAGTATGTGATATATCACAGAAGGCGTTATCTCCGTTGACATAGAATTTTTACTATTTTCGGTGCTGTGGACCTGGTCATTTAATGAGGGACTGTAAATGGAGGAAAAATATCAAAGATGAAGACCCACTGCTAAAAGACTCCAGAGATCCGAATTTAATTAGAGAGCAAGTTCAAACTTTTAACAATTGGGAGAGAAGTTATTTAATCCTTCTGATTTTCTTTGCTGGATCTATAACCTATGCCACAACAGCTGTAGAATTCTTGTTCTATACTGCTGCTATGAACACTTCTCCAAG
>BGPR01038305.1:0-14774 GCA_013235015.1 Araneus ventricosus | reverse complement strand
GATTACTGATTCTGATTTCTATTTCCAGCAATGAACTTTACTACTAGCAGCAAATCATCATGAAGGTTTTGAATTCATCCACAGTTTTATTTCAGCAACCATGAGCAACAATTTTTGGCCTGAGGTTCTCCACCGATTTCAATTTTTTAAAAATGTTGCTAAATTTAGTATGGACTTCGGAATTGTAAAAATAATGAATTCAGCGCGAGAGTGTATTACTATGTTCTGTTTGCTTTCAATTGCATTACATTTGCTCAACTGAAAATGTATATTCAATATTTTGTGTGCAAATTTATGTCGAAAAATAAACTTTAAAAATAAATTGTGCATTTATGAATAGAAATATACACATTTTTAACTTAATTAGCAGAAATTAGAAGAAAGGCATTATTTATCAGTTTCTTTCATTTTCCACTTTCTCGTGTTCCCCCCCCCCCCCCAAAAAAAAATATGATCATCAAAAAAGTCGACTTCGATATTTTCTTGATTATAAATGTTTTAGACCTTTCTGAGTCCAGAAAGAAACGTTTCAGGAATTATGTCTCGGTATAACTACAGAACGCAACGAGATAGAAGGATGAAAAAAATCCTCTAAAATGAGTTACTTTACTTAAACATATATTCGACTTTCTACAGAGAACAAAATACTGTACAAAAAGGAAATATAAGACTTTTTTTTTCTTTGTATACGCGTTATCTTACTTGCAATGGAAATGCTGGGTGTATTTATTTGTGGACAAGTAATAGTGACTATAGATAAAAATTATGATAAATAAAGAATAATAGAGTAACAATCAAAAAGGAATGATCGAAAGGATAGTTTGTGGCTGGAAACCACAAAAATTTAGAAACCTAATAACAACAATTATAAACCATCAAATTTAGAATTTTTTAAAGCTTTCAAGAGATGTTTATTGATGCAAATCGAGAACATTTGATTGTATAGGCAGTGGCAGCAATTGGGTTGAAAAAGTGGGAGGGGGGCAAAAAATTATAGACATAGACCCGGAAGTATAGGGGATAGACCACAAAACTTAAAATCTAAGTACCAAATTAGCTAACTTTTCCGGGCACTATTGTTTTTTAATAATTATTAGTTTTAGATAGCTAAAATGAAATAAAGATTTAATTTTTCCAGCGAAAAGTAGAGGGGCGACTGCCCCCTCGCCCCCCCCCCCGACTCGCCGCCACTGTGTATAGGAGTAATTATTTTTGACAGCATATTATAAGCGCGTTCCTTAAGTGAAAGTAAACAAGAACGTTCAGAGGCGAAAATTACCGATTAATTTTAAAATGCTTTTCACGTCATATCTATACGTATATATACGTATATATATTTTATATATATATATATATATAGCAATGTTTGTGTGTGCGTGTGTGTGTGCCTGCGATGTACAGACCAATCTATCGCACTTACAGCCATTTAATTTCACACACAGGTAGTCGTAATGGTGACTGATTGCACTTCGAAGCCGGAATTTTAAAATTTAATCTAGAATTTTTTTTACTTATTATTTTGTGTTGTTTTTGGTGACCATCGGAAAGAACAAACGATTTCCGTTCTAATGAAGTTTGTTTCGTGTGTCTAACGTAATTTACTGAATTTTAAAAAATTTTTGAAAAATAGTCACTTTTATGGTAATTTTTAATAAAGATTTCTTCGAATTATCGCATCTGGTGTTCTAACAGCTCTATAATTTTCATTTTTTTTCAGCTTATAACTGGAACGTTTCTGTCTGATTTAAAACAAGAACGGTTAAAATATCTTTTTCGTTTTTTTTTAATTAATTTTCCCCTGATCAGTTCAAACAGTTTTTTTGCTAGCGAGATTTAACAGCGAGAGTTTCTCCGGACGCGTGACCTTCCTCGCGGCAGGTGACGTCATATGCTTTCATTCCCAGCATGCATTTCTACAATCCGATGTATATCTTTTGTTTTAATTTTGTTTTCAAAACTTTTTCGTGTCATTGTGGGCATTTTCCCCCCATTTTATTGAAGTCCTGATTCCACGGGCAACGCCGTGCGCGTACTGCTAGTTACTCATATAATAGCCCAGATCTCTCTCGGTAACGCTCTAACGTCACCAACAATAATACTCGCGCCATAGCACTGCGAGACTTTAAACAGCATTATTTCATCGTTAGAGAACCTAAATTTCAGTCATTTTAAATTTAAAAGAGTAATTGTCGTTCTAATTTCAAATTTAATAGCTCTAAAATAGGGAAATAATAATTTTTATCGATTGATATAGAATTTATCTCGCCATGATCAATAGTTCACGAGAAATTTTAAATTATATTAATCATATCTTTCAAATTAATTTTCGTTTTTTATTAGAAAGTAGTAAATTACGTCAGTGGTATATCATGCGCGTGATAGAGTTTGGACGCCATGATGCATCTGATTATTTATTGCAATCATGATACTATAATCCTTAATAATATAATAAAGCGAAAGTGTGTCTGTCTGTCTGTCTGTTAAGCTTTCACGACCAAACTACCAAACCGATTTGGATGAAAATTGGCAGAGTTGTAGCTTCAAACCCAAGAACGGACATAGGCTAGGTGAAATCACGTTAAATTAATTATTTTTGACTACCGATTAAAATTAGTTAACAAAAAAAGCCCATTGACTCCGCGATTCGCGATGAAGTTTATTTTATTTTTCAATCAACAGTCACGTGATCCTTCAGGAATGCGAAAACATGTGGAATAAATTATTTTTAAAATCAGCTATCACGTAATCATTTTTTCCGCTGTAACTTCGGAACAAATTGCCCGATACAAATTATTTTTATACCATCTTAAAGATAAAAATTTTACCTTTTCAATGATACCAATTTTATTTCTGTGACATTTTTCATTTAATTTGTATTAATTTTTTAAATTTTACGTGCAGACGATTTTGAAATAACGCAAATTTATAGCTACTCAGTTGCTAGGAAATGGTTAGACTCGGAACAAATTTACCTTTATTTCTGAAAATTTTGCTTATATTTATAACTATCCATAAAGTAAGGCAGAATTTACATGTATCTGTCTGTCTGTCGGTTGATCGGTCGGTCACAAGAGCTCCTCCTAAACGGTGAACGGTAGCGACGTGAAATTTACACACGGCATTCTAGAGCATATTTTTAGGTCAAAGGTGTTATTTTCAACTTTCAGAGTTAATTAGTTCTTAAGATATTTAATTAAATAACGAACATTAGCCTCTTTTAAGCCTAATGCTTAGACGTTTTTTGCCAATAACTTCTGAAATCTTTATTAGACAACAATTATTTTTATACCATTTTAAAGACCAGAAAATGATCTTTTTAATGCTATTAATTCCATTGCGATGAAATGTTTTCTCCGATTGCTATAAAGGTTTACAACTATTTTTTAACGTAATTTCTAACAATACTTTTTATTCTTATAGAAATAAATTCAAGCCAAATTACTGTTTCGCGCGCGGGCTTTTGACAGTGTTAAAATTAATATAAGAAAATATTGCTTTCTTTGACCATAAACAACAAAGGTGATTTTATACTTCCGGTTTCCTGTTCTGGTAGCATTTACAGCTTTTAATACGGTTACATAGTGATCCAATGACGTTAGTGAATTATTCTCTCGATGTTTTGTTTAATTTTCACAGTGTGATATTACAGAATATCCTTCTGTAGATACGGTAATGGGCATTAACAAGGAGCATCATATTCTGTAGAGCTCTTCAAGATCTTAGAATTGTCAGGGGCACCTTCCGACAAGCCTAGAATGATAGTCGGTGTGCCAGTACTACTAATACGTAACCTCGATATACCGAGACTGCGCAATGGCACACGGTTAAAAATTACACACCTAGGTACAAACGTCGTGAAAGCTACTGTTGTGACTGATATAGGGAGAAGAGAGAGTCTTTTAATTCCACGCCTTCCGATAACACCGAAGGATTTATCATCTCAGTTCAAAAGGTAACAAATCCCTGTAAAAATATCATTTGCGAGGCTCAGGGCCAGACACTGAAAGTGGCAGGCGTATATTTGGAAAAAACCATATTTTTCCCATGGGCAACTATATGTGGCCTGTTCACGTGTGTACAGCCCACACAACCTCTACATCCGTGCAAATAACGTGGTATATAAAAGTATATTAGCATAGGTAAACAATTTACATAACTATATCAGCATACATGTACAGTACACTCCTGTCAGCTGTCCAATTAAGTATTATCAACCGTCAGAACTTTTATTTTCCCCTTTCAAAATGCAACAAAACATTTACATTCGTGAATTAAAAGAAAGAATAATTGAAATTCTTCGCTCACGAAGTCGCGGGTAACAGCTAGTTTGATAATATTTTTTGGCAACGTTTGACAAGCAGAGAAGTGCTTTATTTTGATTAGAGTTTCGAAAAAGAATTCCTTTGAAATTTTAACTTTTGACTTACGTCTGACAAGCTGAGAATTTCATGGTTATTGAATTATAATAAAATTGTTAAACAACGAAAAATACTTCACACGGAATGTTGTATACTAAGAGGTTTTTTGAATAAAGAAATATGTAAATAAAAAAATATTTCCTGTCATAAAGCATGCTTATTTAATTTGTTTTCAATCATTGTTTTGACATTTCTCTCACATATATATTTATATAAACACGTCAAATTTGACGGGAAATCTCTTGAATGAAGAGGCAATTAGCAGCCGTCATACCATGACGGGTGATTTTCTAGTTAATATGATAATGTTCATAGGCTGGATACTATTAGCAAATTGCGATATGCGAAAAGCACGATGCAAGGATCGTTCAAAACGCTCCATATGGCAGAACCTAGAGTTACCAAATTTGGCAGGCAGTTACTTCTTGCATAGTAAATATTCACTAAGGGTTTTTCAAAATTTTAATTACATTCTTAATAAAATTCATCGAAATGTTCATGTTTTTCCTCAATAACTGCAGAATATGATATATAATCACACGAAAGTTATTTTTATACCATTTTGAAATTCAAAACATTAGCTTTTCAGTGATACCAATTTCATCTCCGTACTATTTTTTCCCTAATTTCAATAATTTTTTTTAAAAAATATTTTGAAATATATTTTATAACGATACTTTTCATTTTCTTAGTTACTGCATTTATACTCAAACACATTTTTTTGCGTGCGTTTTGGTTGTTATGCAATTACGAGTAAATTTTTTTTAACAATGATATTAAGACAGACGCATAAAGTCTAAAATATTACCCCACTACCTTGTTTCGGACTAGAGGTTCGAATCCCCTGGTTTAAACCAGCGGGAGTGGTCTCCCCTAAACTTTCTCTTATACTTCTCGAAAATGGTGCTGTTTCCCCTACCCCCGCGTGGATAAAAAAATTCGAACCTATTGTAACCCAGGATCCAATGACTATCAGAAAATATTTAAGTAAAAAATCAAATTCGAAGATATGCGTTCCGATTAAATGAATACCGATTTCTACTCTTTCTTGGCTCAAGGACAATCCCTCCGCGTGCACAGATTGCTATCAAGTACGCATGCGCATGGAGAATCGGATGAAAAAAGGGCCAAGCAGGAGTCAATAAATATCGTGCACAGAAGATTGCGTTCAATACGCATGCGCGTGGAGATAGCGGACTCGTTGGAGATGCGCTGATACATATATATATTATATACTATGCGACAGATAGTCAACCTTTTGACGGATTTGGCCCAAAATTTGATACGGACCTACATTCATGATGATAAAACTGTGTACCAAATTTTATTCATCTAGCTATTCAAGTTTTTGAGTTATAGTGTTCGCATGACCGCGGACAGATAGACAGACAGACTTCCCGTGGACGGATTTTGTCCAAAATTTGATAGAAACCTACAATTTATGTTTAAAGACCACATACCAAATTTCATCCCCGTAGCTCTAATAGTTTTCGAGTAATCGTGTTCACAGACACACAGACATACAGACATAATTCCAAAATTGTGTTTTTCGGACTCAGTGAGGTCTAAAACGTGGAGATTCGTCAAAATCTCGAGTTCGAATTTTTTTGACGATTACAATACTTTCTCTTTGTATACTTCGTATACGAGAAAGTAAAAATTCAATGGGCGTTAGCATATGTTAAGTACATTTTTTTATCGTTATTCTGGGGCTTGGTTTGAATTCTTTTCCGCTCAAAGGAATCTTATTAAGTAACTAGAGTACGCGCTCGGCGTTGCCCGTGGCATAATGACTTCAACAAAATAAAAAAATCCCTTTTCGGCAAGCTTGAAGGCAAAGGTAGATTTCTTTACGCTAATGTTACAAAAGTAATGAAATATTACATATTGATCTATACAGACATAGCCGATGACTTTGCTGTTTCCACACATTGCAAGATTGCATGCTGTGATCCTGTTTTCATGACATTTAATTTCTTACTATATCAAGGTTTTATCATTCTACTCAAAAGGTTGAGCTAGATTTATTGGTCAGTACATTGGTCAATTTGTTTATATCTCAACACATAATCATTCAACAGGTAGGAATCGTAAAGAAACAAACATCCCAGCAGTGCAAATATCCCCTAGATAACATTAAGCCAGCCTATCTGAAACAGTAGCAAGAAATTGACACTCGACACGAATGAAGAACCACTCTAGATTTAAAAATTTGTTTATTTAATCTAGATTACCATATAATTGTGAGGACATTACTTTGTCATATGCAAAAATCACATGACATGAAACATTTAAACATTACTAGAATGGGCTCATTTAGAGAACTCCCTAGTTACAGAGATAATAGTCACTAAATTCTTAACACATAAGAGAATAAAAATTATTAAACATTGTGAGTTCCAAATTTAACACATGTGTTTAAAGCATAGGATATTAATGCAGCCATTTTGAACAGGAAGTTTAAATCTCCATCGACAGTTGAAAGCAAATACTCAGGCAGGAAACCCCAAAACAATTTTAAAGTTAATGAGATATGTTTCAATATAAAAAAGGATAAAGGGAACTCTTATATATCTATCTTTTTTGGCTATTTTATATTAAAATTATTAAACAAATCTTGGAGCAGCCATGTTTAGTTAAATATGAAATTAAATTAATCTGTCAAATTAACTATTAAAATTAACTGTTTGATTAATTAAAATTAACTATTTACTTAAATAAAATTAAATATTTAATTAATTGTGACGATATCTTCACTAAAACCTTTTTTATGGCTCATAATATATGCCAGCAATCTTAATCTTGTAATTATCTAATAAATATCTTAATTTAAATAAAAGTTATTGTGTCTATGTATGTATGCTCCACATCTCCTCCTAAACCACTGGACTGATTTCAACCAGAATTCGCACACTTTTTATTTATGAAAGAGAAAGTTCATCTTCAACTTTTCAAAGCCCAAAAGTCACTTAAAATTTCATTTAATTAAAAATTAAGTAAGGCGTTTTTCGGCGATATCTTTGGAAAATATTATCTCACGAAAGTATTTTTACACCTTATTACATTTTTTTAAAAATTAGTATTTCAGTGACAAAAATTTCATTTCCATACAATTTGTTTCTCTCATTTTAATATTTTTTCAAAATTAATTTTATACAGAATTCGTAACAATATTCTTTATTGTTGAAGAAGTTGTTTGTTTCAATTGATATTCTCATTTTAATTAAAATCGTTTCAGATCAGAAAAGGAAACTGTGTATTGTAATTTTTATACAATAGTAGTTTTATGATATTATATATTGTGACAAAATCGTCTTGTGTGTATACGTGAATACAGTCCAATAAGCAGGATTACAAAAATAAAGCTTTTTATTTTACAGGTATTCTAAGCAAAGAAATGAAACACAAGTATTAAAACAGCACTTGTAAAAATTCACAACAGAGATTACCATTAAATCTCAACACAGCACTCAAAGGTTTCCTATTAGCTCACCAGCTTGCTTGTAGATCAAGATCCAACTGACAACTTCTTGGCTTGAGAGCTTGCCTTTTATACTTTTCAACAGGAAGTGACTTCATTACGTAGGAAGTGACATAATCTTTAGAAAGTTCATGAAACCAGTAGAAATATGTTGAAAGTTCGAGGTCCTTCTAGAGAATTCCTTTTGTCGCCAAAGTCGCCAACTTTGTCGCCAAAATGGTCGCCAAGTTTGTCGCCAAGATTAGCATCTCAGGGAAACGGTTTTATAGCTTTGTAACAATATTAAATATTAGAGATGAAAGCATTTTAATCCGGAGCAAAGCCAGCTACATTAGCTTGTTTACCGTATAAAAAGTGGAAGTGTATGCGGCAGACGGAAGCTCATAACTTCTAAGTAATTCTTGCTGTCAAAAAACTTTCAATATAAAAGTAGTTTGTTATGATAAGGTGATAATTCCCCTAATTGAAATTTTCTTTCTATCTTAAATCGTAATGGAGCTATGTGGAAAAGATAAATTGGGAGGGGAAGGAACATCGCTTTTCAGCTCATAACATCTATCTAGAGCAACATCTAGCAATTAGACTGCTGTCAAAAAAACTCTTTAATTATATAAAAGTTGTTCGTTATGATTATGTGATAATTACTCTAGTGGAAAGTTTTTCTTATCTTCAATCGTAACATAGTAATGGGGAATGATAAGGTTAGTGGGGGGAAATTTATATCGTTTTCAGCTTATAACTTCTAATCAATTTTATGAGCAAAAACTTAATACATGTTGTTCTTTGATAAGGTGATAATTTGTCTAATTGAATTTTTTTTTCATCTTTAGTCGTAACAGAGCTATGGGGAAATGATAAAAGGAGGGATTGAAAATGGCATTTTAACTCTAACTTCTAAAAATTGTAGCTATCAAAAAAGTTTCTACAAAGTTTATTATTGTGAAGAGGCAAATAATTCACCTATTTTGAGTTTTCATTCTATCTTCAATCAAAGGAATAGTGGGGAAAATGAAATTTTCAGTCCCCCACTATTTCCACCCCCTTTTAGCTAGTTAGCCCATCTGCAAACTCGGCCAATATTTTCACCGACCTTAAGTCATATCCCTCGCCGGTTAAAATCTAATCAAAATTTCTCTAGTTATCGTGTCCACAAGATAATATGGGCAAAAACGATATACATATACGTCTTTAATAATAATAATAAGGAAAAAAACATTTTTCCCTCTATTCTCTTAATGAGTAGAGCTGCAAGAATAAAAGCGGGTAGAAGAAACTGCAAATCGCGAGAGCTTTCCAACAAGGGGTAACATGCATAGGTTAAAACGTAATTTAAGTTAGGGGGAGAGGAGGTGAGGGGTGGGAAAATCACTTTTCAGCTCATAACTTCTAAGCAATTGTAGCTATCGAAAAAGTTTAAATTGAAAAATTGTCCGTTATGGTAAGGCAATAATTCGCCTAATTTGGATTTTCCTTCTATTTTCCATTGTAAAGGAGTTATGGGAAAATGAAAATTTCCACCCCCACCATTTCCACCCCCTTCGAGCTGAATGGCCCATCTTCGAACTCGACCGAGATTTTCACTGTCCTTACAAAATATCCCATGCTGGTTAAATTTAAATCAAAATTACTCCAGTTATCATGTTCACAAGATAACATGGGAAAAAGCGTTATCTTAATATAAATAAAAGTCATTGTGGGTATGTGTGTATGTGGGTATGTATGTGGCTATGTTCCACATCTCCTCCTAAACCAATAGACGGTTTTCAACCAAATTTTGTACACTTATTATTTAAGACAAGGGGAAGACACTTATGAACTTTTCTAAGTCCAAAAGTTAATTAAACAGGCAGTTAATTAGAAATTAAACGAAACCGTTTTTCCGCCGTAACTTCGGAGCAAATTGTCTGACAAAACATATTTTTATACCATCTTAAAGTTCAAATTTTTACCTTTTCAATGATATAAATTTTATTTCTGTGACAGTTTCCGTTCGATTGTTATTAATTTTTAAAAGTTCCATAATTTTTAAAAATGTGCAGACGATTTTGAAATAACGAAGATTTATAGCTACTCCGTTGCTAGGCAACGGCTAGACTTTGAACTAATTCATCTTTATTTCTGAAAATTTTGCTTATTTTTATTAATATCCATATCTTTAATCCTTAATAATATATTAAATGCGAAAGTGTGTCTGTCTGTCTGTTTGTTAAGTTTTCACGGCAAAACTACCAATCCGATTTGGATGAAAATTGGCAGAGTTGTAGCTTGAAACCCAAGAACGGACATAGGCTAGGTGAAATCACATTAAATTAATTATTTTTTAATACAGACAACAATTAAATAATTAGCAAAGCCCATTGACTCAGCGATTCTCGATGAAGATTATTTTATTTTCCAATCAACTGTCACGTGATCCTTCATGAAATCGAAAACATGTGGAATAAATTACATTTAAAATCAACTATCACGTAATACTTTTTTCCGATGTAACTTCGGAACAAATTGTTCGATAAAAATTATTTTTATACATCTTAAAGATAAAAATTTTACCTTTTCATTGATACCAATTTTATTTCTGTGACATTTTTCCTTCAATTTTTATTCATTTTTTAAAGTTTTACGCGCAGACGATTTTGAAATAACTCAAATTTATACCTACTTCGCTGCTAGGAAACGGTTAGACTTTCAACTGATTTATCTTTATTTTTGAAAATTTTGCTTATGTTTATAAATATCTATAAAACAAGGCAGAAATTACATGTATCTGTCTGTCTGTCGGTCGATCGGTCGGTCAGAAGAACTCCTCCTAAACAGTGAACGGTAGCGACATGAAATTTACACACAAGGTGCTATTTTCAACTTTCAGAGTTAATTAGTTCTTAAGATATTTAATTAAATAACGAACATTAGCCGCTTTTAAGCCTATTGCTTAGACGTTTTTTGCCAATAACTTCTGAAACCTTTATTAGACAACAATTATTTTCATGCAGTTTTAAAGACCAGAAAATGATCTTCTTAATGCTATTAATTCCATTGCGATGAAATGTTTTGACACAGTCACAGTGATCCAATGACGTGAGTGAATTATTCTCTCGATGTTTTGTTTAATTTTCACAGTGAGATATTACAGAATATCCTTCTGTAGATACGGTAAGGGGCATTAACAAGGAACATCATATTCTGTACAGCTCTTCAAGATCTTAGAATTGTCAGGGGCACCTTCCGACAAGCCGAGATTGAAAGTCGGTGTGCCAGTACTACTAATACGTAACCTCGATATACCGAGACTGCGCAATGGCACACGGTTACAATTTACACACCTAGGTACAAACGTCGTGAAAGCTACTGTTATGACTGATATAAGGAGAAGAGAGAGTCGTTTAATTCCACGCCTTCCGATAACACCAAAGGATTTATCATCTCAGTTCAAAAGGTAACAAATCCCTTTAAAAATATCATTTACGAGGCTCAGGGGCAGACACTGAAAGTGGCAGGCGTACATTTGAAAAAACCATATTTTTCCCATAGGCAACTATATGTGGCCTATTCACGTGTGTACAGCCCACACAACCTCTACATCCGTGCAAATAACGTGGTATACAAAAGTATATTAGCATAGATAAACAATTTACATAACTATATCAGCATACATGTACAGTACACTTCTGTCAGACGTCCATTTAAGTATTAACAACCGTCAAAACTTTTACTTTCCCCTTTCAAAATGCAACAAAACATTTACATTCGTGAATTAAAAAAAAGAATACTTCAAATTCTTCGCGCACGAAGTCGCGGGTAACAGCTAGTATATATATAAACTTTTTAACGAAGAGTGATTTTTGGTTCTAGGTGTCATGTTCGGTGAAGATCTGCAAAAATTTTCCGAAAGTCGTGTCATGAGAACCATTGTAGGCCAAAGTTTTGAAAACTAAATCAAAATATATATATTATTAATTTCGCCCTCAATTTAGTGAAAGTACACGCAGGAATTTGAGAGAGATAAATAACGTGTTCTTTTAACTAAAGATATCAGCATATATGCGCGACTGAAAAAAGGTATAAAACAAATAAATCAAATGATTCTTGGATCAGTAACATGAAGTAATTAAGATTAGCTGTCGCAATAAATTGATCTAGAGTATGACGTGACTTTCCCTTGGTACCGTCAGTCAATCGGATAGTAGAAATGCATTCTAGGACACTAACCTTGGGTCGGTCGAAAGCTTCGTCCATTCGGATATTCGCGAGAAAATGTTTTGAATTGATCAATAAAAAAATTCATAGAAAATCGGAGAAAAAAGATATTTTAACCATTCTTGTTTGAAAACAGGGACAAATATTCCGGTTTATGCCTAAAAAATGAAAACGATAGCGTTATTAGAACGTCGGATGCAAGAAAATAAGAATTGAAAGTTAAAAATATAAAGGAAAAGTTACTATTATTTAAAACTTTCTCAAAATTCAGTAAATTATGTTGGAAATTCAAAACAAACTTCATTAGAACGAAAATTGTTTGTTATATCCGATGGTGCATTGATTGTTTTTCAACGATCATTAGAGAAGATACTACAGCCGTAAACGTGCCAAAAATGACCCAAAATAACACAAATCATTAAATAAAAAACATTCTAATTTAAATTTTAAAATTCTGACTTCGATGTGCATTGAGTCACCATTACGACTACCTGTGTCCCAAATTTCATGGCTGTAAGTGCGATAGAGAGATTCGTCTGGGCATCACACACACGGAAACATGCCTTTTATAAGTATAGATTATTTGGAGGAATCGTATTGTGTCCTTAATGAATCATTTTGGTCATGTCTATTTTGAACTGAAACGAGTCACAGTCAAATTATTTTCACATCACTTTTATTAATCTCTTGTTGATTTGCAACATACAACAATGATTAATTATATGTTTCAGGCCTCTTTACAAAATATATTTAAAAATATTTAATTTCATATTGAAATTTATAATTAAAAAGTTATCATGGTGAAAATAATGCCATATTGAGAAACACTTTTATGGGAATCTTTGAGTCATCCAGCACGTCGACGCTTTTCGATTTGTGAGCGTTCAGTTATCTTGGCCTCCTTTGAATCACGCTTTCCTTACGATAACTCTCCTTGAATAAAGAGCAAAGATAATACAAATCTGTACAACAACGTCTGATAAAAATTATCATTTCCAGATAAGCTGTGAACGAAAAAAAATTCAATTGCAAACTGAACTGGATGGTTTATAATTGCGTACAGTCACGAAAATGATTACTTAGCTTTCTTATTTCTTGCAAATCGGGTAATTGAATAATTTTCAAATATTGCAAATAATTTTGGCAGTAAAATTCTTTTATATAAATACAAAAATAAAAGATTCACTGGGATGAAGACTTGCAAACTTCTCTTCTTATTTAAGTTCTTCACTTTTGGACTAATTTATAAAAAGATTTGACTACCTCTTGCAAGATACGACCTGGACCTGTAAACACTGTATCTCCTAACATCACTATCAACTTATTTTATGTAATACTTTATTTGGAATGACGTTAAATAGCTTTTCTTTGTAAATTTTGGAGTTTTAAATTCTAGAACATTTCACAATAACAAAATTAAGGCTCATTATATGTTTTTCCGGATAAAATTCCCACATCTGGCTTCCAACTGATCTTCATCTGACCATTATTAATTATGATACTGAAAAGGAAGGAGGAGGAAGAGGGCCTGACCAGAAAAAGGAAATGCTCGAACCAAAATATGTTGCCTGGAATATCTCAAATTCGTAAGAGCATTAATTTTTGAAGAAAAGAATTTCGGTAACATCCCCTATTAACACAAGATTTTGTACGATATCTCCACGATGTCATTCTGAATGCCGTACAAAATCGTAACAATGTTGTAGTGCATCTTTTGCTATTACGTCGGATATATTCATTATTTCCTCTATCCAGCAATAATAATGTTATTCAGCGTTTAAGCAACTGAAAACAAAGCATTGCTACCATTAAATAGAAATATAGATAAATAACTTTCAATTTCCTTCTAGATTATAGATAAATTTTGAACAAAGACATTGCCTATGCCCTCTGCTTGAAATTCGAAGATATTATGACAAAATAATATCTTTATTTCATACTAAGATTAAAAATACCATTCTATGTTTAAAACAAAATAACATTGTGGGATATTCTTAAAGAAAGCTGCTGAAAATTAATTATAAATCTATGCATTAGGCTGGTCATTCACGACCGCTCCAGGTCAAAACCGGTCATAATTGGTGTGATGTGAAACGGAAGGTTGGATATTCAACTTCTGCAATATCCATCACTCCATTTGGACTGGCGGGTCATAAAAGCGGCGGAAGTGGGTATGTGCAAGTGTGTGGGGGACTTGGGGTGCGTGGTTCTCCGAGGAAATTGGAGACGGTGGGGAGTCGGAGATCGAAGTGACTGGTAATGGATGAATTTTCATCGTGTGGAACGGTCGTGAATGACATACCTAAATGAATGGGCTAAAAAAATGGAATGGCATAGGTGCCACCGAGCCATTTTTGTATCGCGGAGCAATCGTGAATGACCAACTTTTGAGTAGATGTAGCACTAATGTATACATATATGATAGGAGGAAAGTTGGATTGATCTATCTACAGTAGAGATCCTCAACGACCTGTGGTACGCGGCGGACCAGATCGGGAAATTCGAAAATAATATTGATGTTGGCGGAAAGCACAAAAAGTAAGGGATTATCATGAAAAAAGAGTAGAAAATTAGGATAGTTGATTATCACGATGAATAATCGTCAGCTTTCATCATAGTTTAAACGGAATTATTGCAATGTCGATTTCATTTGTTTGGACGAAGAACTAATACTGTTATAA
>BGPR01038304.1:0-14774 GCA_013235015.1 Araneus ventricosus | reverse complement strand
GGATCTGACTGTCCAGAAGACTGGATTGACTGTGGCAACGACAACTGCATAGCCGACATTTGGAGATGCGATGGAGACAATGACTGTGGGAACTTCAAGGATGAGCATGATTGTGGTAATTATACATTTCTTAATATCCGTGGGATAAAAGTGGGCATCATCGACTCTAGTGATCTCGTCTTAAAAGTGGTAATCGGATGTTCGTTTGATCAGATTACTTGTGTCGCTTGTTCACTTCCTCCAAGTTTAAAACACTGAAATAAAAAATAGGCTCTGCGCTAAATATTTCTGTAGATGCTGAATTTGCAAAACAAATAAACCATGGCGCACACCTGATTATCTGGAAAACAATTTTCAGCTCGTGAGGCTGTGCATTGAAGCTACTTTTCGGCTCAATAGTTTATTACTCTTCGCATGTAGTCGTCTTCCACCATAAGAAATATCGATTTAGAATCCACCTCGCTATACCATTTTCTATTTTGATTACTCCCGATATTGACGCTTCATGCAAATAAGAATGGTATTTTTGTGTTCCCTCTGAAATCGATGCGAAAGCGTGCTGTAGTAGATTTATCGGGATACTCGATGCAATTTTAAGGACTACATTCGGTGGATGCTGTCTGCTACAAATATTTGCATAATTATCATGCACTTGTAATAGTAAAATCGCATCAGAATTGTAGAATTTTAAGTCGATGGCATAGGCAGGCGACAATACTCCTCTCCTGTAATCTTCTGTTAAAAGATATTAACTTCCTGCCCATCTAAGAATTCATTAACCCTGGAATGGTAAGTTTGCAGTTTGAGTAGGAAAAGGAGACTATTTGACTCGACGGTCCCATTCCAGGCTTGACAATGTTAAAGCGACGAGATGTCTCGGATTAGTCGAAAGAATATCCGTTTAGTCCCCTCCCATCGAATGGAACGTCCCGGATTGGAGCATCCGTTTTGATGTTCAGAACACTTCGTCTTCTTGGTAGCTGACGAATGTGTAGTGTAGACAAATGTAGATGCCAAGCCTTGAAGCCAAGCAGATCCGATCCTAATAAATGAAGCAATTACGAAAATCTATGTACTTCATATAGACTCGACTCGAACTTCAATACTCCATTATGAGGCAAAGCCTTTGGTGAAACTTCTCGGATGCATCCACAAATACGTCCTATACCTGCAAAAAGGCGCCCTTCAATATCGATCATTTTAACTCGAGTGCTATATTTTGCCGATAAATACATAATCCGGAATTCAAGTTTAGGATTATTCCTCGATTAAGCCGTGAAAGGCAGTCTACAAAAACTCTACTTTTCAATCAACTTGCTCGTGTGGAAAGCGATGATCTGCCACCCCATGGTACTAAAAGTGTGAACTACGAAATCCATTGACTCGTTCGTGTTTTATGTTTTCTCTAGCAGAACGTGTATGCTAATTTTCCCCTTGCAGACAATGGTTAATCTCTAGTCTAGGTATTTCTGAACTATACATGAAGTTTTCGTTGACTTTGGCAAGCGTTTCTAATCTTGTTTCCATTGCAGACAGCCTCCCGCCCAAAAAGTGTCTGACCAGCCAGTTTCAGTGTCTGGAAGATGGACACTGCATTCCCGAGACTTGGCATTGTGACGGCGAGCACGATTGTGAGGACGGTTCAGATGAACACTCTTGTGGTAAGTGTCTCTTGAATATTCAGGTACAGATAAGATTACCTTCGTTTATAAAAATTCTTAACACATTTACAATCTAGCACACTACCTGTAAACTGCGACATGTGTGATGTAAAAATCATTCAAAACTCTACAGGGTAGGCCGTTAGACCTAGAGCTACCAAAGTTGGTACTTGGATACTTCTGGGTTAGTAGGGGCTCTTTCAAGATTTTTCAAACTTTTAATGGGACTTTTAATTAAAAATCGATCTTTAATGTTTCTCTTCAACTTCTGAACATATTATAGCAAAACAAACTTTACTCCACTCTAAAATTGCCTTCCAGCAGGCTCTTGTATGTAGTAGATGCTTGTATTGTACATCGTATTGCATACTTGTATCGTTCTTTCATAAATTTAAGTGCAATTTATATTATTATTTAGTACTAGAAAATCATCCGTCATGGTATGACGGGTGCAAATTGCCTCTTCATTCGAGAGATTTCCCGTCAAATCTGACGTGTTTAAATAGATATATATGCGAGAGAAATGTTTAGCATTGATCGAAAACAAATAAAATAAACATATGTTTTATGACAGGAAATATTTTTTATTTACATATTATTTATATATTTCTTTATTCAAACTATATCACGCGCATGATATACCACTGACGTAATTTACTACTTTCTATTAATAAACGGAAATTAAGTTGAAATATAGAATTAATACAATTTAAAATTTCTCGGAAACTATTGATCATAGCGAGATAAATTTTATATCAATCGATAGAAAATTTTATTTCACTATTTTAGAGCTATTAAATTTGAAATTAGAACGACAATTACTCTTTTAAATTTAAAATTACTGAAATTTAGGTTCTCTAACAATGAAATAATGCTGTTGAACGTCTCGCGGTGCTGTGGCGCGAATTTAATTGTTGGTGACGTCGGAGCGTTACCGTATCAGTGAGACGGATCTGGGCTATTGTATTAGTAATGGAGCTAATACAGATTACATATATGAAAGTCGTATTTATTTTCGTAAAGCGCGTATAAATATGTAATGATGCAAGATGCACGATACAAGTACCTCGTACATACGCGACTGCTGGAGGATTAAATAAAAAGCTTTTTAGAGATGCAAATTTTACTTAACTTCTCTAAAGTATTTAACTTGTATGCAAGTCTCCTGGGGGAAGGCTATATTTTATTTTGCTGAATCCCAGGACACATCGGAATAATTGGAAATGAGAAATTGATAGCGCCGCTAGGGAAGCCAGGCGAATTTCTTGGCCATGGATTCACGGATCTTGGCAAGATATCTGGGACGCACAAACTTTTATTCGACTATCTGTTGCAGCCTTTAAATCGTTCCAAATGATGAGAGAAATTGACACGTAGGAATTGATTGCCTATCGGTGGATTAACTCGAATCGTTTCAACTCGCAAGGTTTTCCTTCAACCCTAAAATCCCGATATTTTAAATATTGACTTAAAAATGCTTCCCGACTTTCATTTCTTGAATAAAACTTGGGAAAAATCTTTTCAAGTGTGATTTATGGCTGAAAAACGGTTTACCAGCTAACAACACTGGGTTTTTTCGGGAAAAAAATTTCCCGACTATAATATCAAACGCAGATGATATTTAAATACGGATAAGGAATTTCCTTCATTATAAGAATGAAATATGGTATTCTCGAGCGCACAAAGAAAGATGCAACCTAGAGTGAGAAATGCCTATTCATTTTTTTATCGGCACTCAGGCTGCCATCTGTATATTGTAAATTGATTTAATAAAATTCTCTATGTATCCTATTGGCCACAACAAGCGTTGGAGCTTCAGTCTTAAGATTTCAGAAGACAAAATTGGTTATGTTGCTTAAACGGCAACACTAGGCATTTAAGGGTTAAATCTTCGGAGCTGGTAAATACTGAAATGCCATTTTAGATGCACACGGTTGAGTAAACGATGTAAGGAAATTGGCGGTACTTGATTCTTTCAAATTTTGTGGCTGTCATTAACGCTTAAATTGCAACCCTTGTTAATTTGATTCCCGACAATTGGTTAAAAATTTATTGTTCCAATTGGGCAAAGTCTTGAATAAAAGAAAATGGAAGGTTCATTAAAATAAGCCTTAAACTGTAGCCATTGAGAAACGTATCGTGTTCTATACCTTGATCCTTTAGTGCAGAGCCGCCAGGGCAGAGACCGGATACAGAGTCAATTTAAAGCCAATTCTAGGATTTTATTTTTGGATTAAATGTGTCGAACTTGAAATCGATGTGTAAATGTGCATTAATAAAACCTCAGAGTTGCTCACTTAAAATTTAAATTCATTGGTAGGGAAAGGTCGCGGTTGCATAGGGGGTAAGGTGTCGGCCTCGGACCTGGAGGGTTCGAAGCCAGATTCCACCCAAGATCTCTCGTGTATTGGGCCTGTTGCACGTTAAATCGCAAGGTGCAAGGTTAAACGTCCTTCCACTGGTGGGGTGCGGAAGTTTGGAGAGGGGGTGCCAGCTCGTGTCGTCGTCATCTGACCGAGGTTCAAAACTACGAGGTCCGTCCCAAAATAGTCCGTGTTGCTTCGAAACGGGACGTTAATAGAACTAAACATCATTGGTAAGGAAAATGGCTGAAATCGAAGCTCCAAGTTGGGATTCAAAAGTCTAGAAGGCCTGAAAGCGGTTTATTAGTATTCTCGATTTCATTACTTGGGAGGGCCGACTAAAGGAGACCCTGTGGTTATAAAGCTGTATGATCCCCTCTTCGCGATGAGGGAAACCCGAACCTGGAGGGCCGAGCTAAAAATATTTGTGAAAAGTCTTGTATTTAAATTTTGAGAGTTTTACCTTGGCTTTTGTAAAAATGCGCAAGGAAGAATATATCGTTAAAATCCGAACACGAAGGCAAGTGGAAACTTGCAGAAAAGGGGCATCGGAATAACATTTAAAGAAAATTGCATTTTCCTCGTGGTGTAACCTACGTCTCGATTGCAGCTTCAAATCTGATCTTGCGATTCAACCCTCTTTCAGAGAACGACACTCACTGCCACGGCTTCAAGTGCAAGGACAACCACTGCATCCCCTCCACGTGGAAGTGCGACGGCCGGAAGGACTGCCCCGATGGATCCGACGAAGAATTCTGCTCCAAAGGTAACTACTTCCGTTCCGTATCCCAGCCCACTCTTGCTCTTTGGGGGGCGCCCCCCGCTAACTGTACTTTTTGCAAATCTAATTGGATGTTTTCGGAATATGTTGTCGTATGTCAACTTTATGTCCACGGAACATTTGAGATGTTAATGGATTACCCAATAACTTTATATCGAGTTTTAACGACTATGAATAACTTAATTTATCTTGCAAGTGTAAAAGTGGCATAATCTGACGACAGCGATCATTTCGTGTATTTTGAGATGGAGTATGACTGGAAACTCGTTATTAACACTAGAAAATCAACCGTCATGGTTTGACGGTTGCAAATTGCCTCTTCATTCGAGAGATTCCCTTTCAAATTTGACGTGTTTAAATAGATATATATGCGAGAGAAATGTTTAGCATTGATTGAAAACAAATAAAAAGCGTATCTTATGACGGGAATTTTTTATTTAAATATTTCTTTATTCAAAAAACCTCTTGGTAAACAACATTCCGTGTGAAGTATTTTTCGTTTAATAATTTTCCTTGTACTTCAGATGTCTTTGTGTAACTTTTAACGTGATTGGGAAGCCTAGACCTTGAAAGTGCAACATGGAGCTGTCCATGTGAAAAGACGGGCTCGTCGAGGTAAATTCCAACATGATCGAAAGTTTGCTCCTGCGATTTATTGCTAGTCATCGTGTAAGTTGGAATTAACGGGAACTGGCGGCGGTTGAGAACGAATGGTAGATTCACGTCACTGGTGGCTAATTTAATTCTTGGCAAGAAAACATCGTCACGATTGCATTCGGATACAATTTGGCGTCCAAACTATATCACGCGCATGATATACCGCTGACGTAATTCGCTTTCTATTAAACGGAAATTAAATTGAAATGTAGAATTAATATAATTTAAAATTTCTCGGAAACTATTGATCATAACGATATAAATTTCGTATCAATTGATGGAAAATTTTATTTCACTGTTTTAGAGCCATTAAATTTGAAATTAGAACGATTATTCTTTTAAATTTAAAATGACTGAAATTTAGGTTCTAACAATGAAATAATGCTGTTTAACGTCTCGCAGCGCTATGGAGCGAGTTTTATTGTTGGTGACGTCGGAGCGTTACCGGAGGATCTGGGCTATTATATTGGTAATTCACGCACACGAATTGGATGCAAGCTCAAAGACTAACCGTAACAGTGCTTACTCTTGACAATGTATATACCATAAAAAAATATGAAAGTATTCTGCAGACGTGTATTTACGTGTCCATCTTGTCTAAATTATTACTAGAGTCAAATTCTTGAATTAAAATTTCGATGTTGGTAATTCGAGAAAAAACGTCATTAAGTTTCCCGCTTCCAAAGTGTCAACGCGAAACATTTCCCTAGAGAACATGGTTTAACTAATGACTTAAACCAGGTTCAATAAAATGAATTATAACTTGCATTGATAATTCGGAACAAATGGAATTAATCTTTACGCGTTTGGCAGTTTCCGACAAAAGTAAAGTTGGATAAGTATATTATACATATCGTTCATCGGCTGCAATACTGATAAAACTCTAAAAACGCCAATTTTGAGTTGATTATTCCCAAAATTTTAAACTAGTCTTTCGAAGCCTCGTGGAATTCCTATGAATTCTTTTAGTAGTGCTTAATTGCTGGATTAGGGGTTGAGCAAGTGATTCCTGCATTTCAAAGTAAAGACACGCACGTTTATCTCGACTTCATTTTTTCAAGTTGTGCCAGTAGTGCAGCCGATGAACGATGTACCATCACATGAACCGTATTCGGTTCACATCTATCGAATCGGATGACCTCTCCTATTGTAGTTCGGACATTGCAGAGAAGGAGTCCTCTAATTAGAATCAAACTTCGGATGATTCTTCGCGATTAACGTGTTAATAGAGCTGTTGAGCTTCTTAAGACTAAATTCTACTTTTTAAATTAATGCAAATCGGAAGAATGGAGTCTAATTCAAATTCTGACTTGCGAATTTTTAAATAGCAAAGTGCGGCATGACAATCAATCCACCATAAATATGGTGGTCCTTCATAAACGTGTATCGGCTACTGCGTTGCAGACTTTCACGGTCCATTTGAAGAAGGAAGACCCTAATCTAAAGTAACGATTGACTGCATTCCAAAGGAGATTTCTCCCGAAAACGCAATTAGAATTGTAAATCTTAAAATTGAGCATTCACGTGCCTGAATCTTTTTCTCTCGAATCGATACATCTTTTGCATGCCTGTTTAACATGCACTCTGACGGCCATAATGGCCGATGGACACGCAAGAACTTCTCATTTATATAGAGAGCATGATATCGCATCGACTCGCCTCGGGATTGGTCATGCTGACTTGCACATAAATAATGAATTTATTCTGAGGCTGCCTCTATTTGCTCGAAATTGTTTCACCGAGATAATACATTGACATTTTAATAGAATGTCCTAATTTTGACATGTGTAGACTTGACCTTCCAGCATTTGCGCGTGTGCACGAGGTACTTGAAGTGTGCACCGTATTACATACATACTTGTATCTTGTTTTACAAAAATGAATGACTTTTACTAATGTGATCCGTGTTTATTAGCTTTATTCTAAACAGATTATGTAAATAAAAATTGCTCTTAAATTTAAGTGTGTAATACGATGCAAGATGTAAATATCTCCTGCACACGCGTGACTGCTGGAAGGTTCAGATTTCGTAGGAACATAACCTTACGAGACTTGTTGGGAGAAGTTTTCCAGATCTCCTCGTATCTTAAAGATATTGGTTCTGACAAACTTGTTTGAGCATTTATATCCACCTACATTTTATTGAAGACTACTTAGTTTCTTTGGTAATTTTAATGAGTTGCTTATTGATAACTAAAACGCGGAAACTTCTTCACCTAGTGTTTGGCGCAGCATGGTGAAATGCGACTTTTGCCAGAAAACGACACAACTAACCAACCATATGGCCAATATTCCGGTCAGAGTTCGAAGTATGCTTGCTTTAAAGAAATTGTACGGATTTGATATTTCAATTAGTTCTTAGAAAATGAGTTGCATTCACTACGCATGCGATTCCCGACTCGAATGCTGAACAGAATGTCCGCCCGGTTTGTCTTTCAATTTACAGTCGGTGACGACTCGAGTCGACAGCTAAGCGGCTCAATTACGCCGAGATGAATAATTCGGCCTCAACGTACTGATGTATTGAACTGGATTTGAGTTTAACTTTCCAACAGTCGCGCGTATGTAGGAGGTACTTGTATCGTGCATCGTATTGCATATGTATATCGTGTCAAACAAAAATACAGATAAAATAAAAATTGCCTTTATTAGCTTTATACTAAACGGATTATACAAATCTTAAAAGAATGACATGCATAATAAGATGCACAGTATAACCCTCTCCTGCCATTTATACAAGTACGTGAAATATTAACTTTTTGAGATGGCTGATTTTTCTTTTACGATTTCTGTAATCTATGGATTTTGAATGCCTGGAGTCTTTTATTTGGTTTTCCTAATATTGGACTTCAGTCTTCTACCAAGACGTTAAAATCCTCGCAACAGCAAATCCACCAGCAACAATCTCCTGCCTACGCACGCCTGCTGGAGGGTGAATCGACAGATTAGTGTTGCTAAACTCTATACTCAAAGTTTAGTTCTCTATCCTCGGGACGCGTAGGTTTATGCATCGCATCAATATGATGATCCAGTTGGCAGTCTCCAGTTAATTAGATGCATATGTCGGACGTCATTGCTATAGATGAAACGGTTATGTTAGTTAAAAGCGTGCGCTTGAACTTACCCGCTAAATTGGAAAATTTCGTCTTTTTATTCAAATCGTCAAGTCTCCTTCAAAAACTTCGTTTCGAAATCGTGTTTAACTCTCCTCGGGTGGATTTCGGATGTTTGTGAATATTGTATATTATTATTGAAAACTTGGTTTCTTTGGTAATTTTAATGAGTTGCTTATTGATGACTAAAACGCGAAAACTTCACCTAGTGTTTGGCGCCGCATGGTGAAATACGACTTTTTCCAGAAAACGACGCAACTAACCAATCATAATGGCGAATATTCCGGTCAGAGTCCATTGGATTGCCATCCTGTGAAGCGCTTGTACCGATATGATGTCACTCGCACATCAAATTACAGAAATTGATATTTCAATTTGCATTTAAATTAAATTGGCAGTTTAAGAATCGCTTGGACAAGCTTTAACGTCTCGGGTGTCCTCTCCGTTCTACGGAGGGAAATGTTTAAAATGAAACGTGGCATCTAAAAGTTTAAATTGCTTCGCAGTTCAAGTGGTTAAGCATAACGCAACGGAAAGGGGCAAAATAAATCCTCGCCTAGTAGAAGCTGATCGAGGCTGCTACTGTAAATCATTCCTCGTAATTTTTTTTTTGTTGGAATCTAAGACTACTACGCACACCCTCCTTATTTCTGGAGTCTGTGTGCGTAGAGTAAACTGGAAACTAGTCGGGGGAAAAAAACTACTATTCCGTTTTATTCGATCGATTATTGTAATTATAGTGCAACGTTTAAGAAAACGCGTTGGTTTGAAATGTTTTCTGTGAATTCCTTGGACTATTATTTCTGAGCTTTACTTTGGCTTTGTTTATGTTCTCGGTATTTGTGTGGCTGATTTCAAAATCGTCCTGCTCGTTTCAGATCTGTGTACGGCTACTGAATTCACCTGTTCTTCCGGCACTTGTTTGGAGAGCCAGAAAGTCTGCGATTCCAAGAAGGATTGCCCCGATGCCAGCGACGAAGGAAGGCTGTGCAGTAAGTAGCACAACAACGGTCCATTTTGTATAAATTTCTTCCATTTGTCTGCCCGATTCGGTAGGATTTCTCGTTGGGTCTGCGCCTTTCGAATTTCTCTACACCGATTACGAATCGCGAAACGGAACGGATTCCTCCCAATTCTAAAATTCTGCTCGTAAGTAAAGCCCTTGAAAAAGAATGAAGTCTCCAATTATGTCGTCATAATTGAAGTGTGTGATAATGAAGGGGGATGGGGTTTAAATCGTATAGACTTCTTTTTCTGTTACTTCAGATTAATCTCTTGTTAAACAAAACTTTTAAAACGATCGACCTTGATGTGCAACAAATTTCCTCTAAATTTTTATTAAACGTAAATTCTTTACTGGGGTCGTTTCAGAGTTGCTCCGACTTCCGAGTATTTTTTTTTCAGGTGGAAGTTGTAAATTTAACTTTCGGGTACTCTTTCTTTAATTGTGAACTTGGGATTACGCGGATTTTAATTCAAGATTTAGGCAAGTCTCGGAGATTAGATTTCGGGAAAACGAAAGCGAGCAGTTGTTGCAAAATTGCTCATAAAATCTGCGTGATGAAATTTCGGTACTTTCAAAAACTTCTTACCTCTCATCTCGGCGTGTCGTTAGCTCACGAGTCGAACTACTCTCAAACAAGCTCGTGGGGACTAAATATTTCGTACAATAAATGCATTTTTAGAGTATCAAGTTGTGTTAAAGAACAAATTGGTTCATCCCGAAAATAAAGAAAAGTAATGAAACTATGGGAAGAAATTTACAATTTCCAAGTCCTAATTTTGTAAATAGAAATGCCCTAAATTTTGAATTTGTTCACTAACAATCGCATAATTTCTACAGTCTAATTTTAATGTCAAGAATTGCCGACTTGTTGTAACTAGACCCAATCAAATGGTATTCTTTGAATGTGAATAAAGCGGAGAATGCCAATATGAATCTCGTTCATATTTATGTGGACATTTTATCAAGTGGTTAAATGAAATGGCTTCTTTTTTTCAGACCCAAGTTAAATATATACTTGCGCCTCGTAGTATTAAGCGAATTGTTTGTAATTCAAAACCGGCATTAAAGATAATCCTGCAGTTTGTAAATTAAATATCTTCAAATTTGAAGTTGGTAGTATTCCCAATCTTGCGTAATCTATCGAACTCTGAAGATAGAAGGATTCAATGTTTCATGCGACAGTATGGTTTCTTAAATCTACGAGCCCTATCGCGCCCCATTCGACCGAGGACGGACGCGGGAGCTTTCGGGCACCTGGGTGAATTTTACGGGAGAAAAGTGGTTCCTTTTGTTGACAATTGATCGCCCAAACTGGGTGTCGTACTCCTGGAATTTCTGCAAAGGAAGGATTTCGTTCTGTTTTCGTGAATGAAAATTTACTTCAGGTACTGGAATTCTCACTCTAGCCGGGTTCAGAGTTAATTGCGTACTCCATGCGAGCATTACCTTTCGGATTTGTACATTAGAATGAATTCTCCAAGTGCCCGCCGCGGCAGGAACTGTAGGTAATAAACTGAACCAAAAAAGCAAACTTCCTGGTGTTCACTTTCTCGTTCATCTTCGTAGGCTAAAACTTTCAGTGTATTACCAGATGTAAATGCCATGTTATCCATAGAAAACGAACTTTTAGAACGGAGGAACGGTTCAAATTTGCTTACTTTGCCATAGCCTTCGCAAGTTATTTCAAGACTTGGTAGTTTTACCTTTGTCTTGTGGGAAAATTTCTGAACGAAACAAATCTTTATCTTGCGGGTTATTACACATGCTAAAGTGCTCAGTACTTCCTTCTCAGTTGAATATTTGTGTATTGCGATGTAAATTTTCACTCTTCCAGGCCAGGCCTGTAACGCCACCCAACCGGCGTGCAGTCACAACTGCAGGCGGACTCCAAAAGGCCCGGAATGCTACTGTAATGAAGGCTTCAGGCTGGGTAAAGATGGGAAAACATGCGAAGGTAAGATTTTAAACCGTATGGTATTCCAACAATTCTACGTATTTAAAAAATGTTACTCCATGAGGCAGTAAAACGCGACACGTAACCAGTTAACCGTATGTGTATGATGAGTATACTAGTCATGGAAAAATAACACTTTTGTGTTATGACTAATATATTCGTCATGAGTAATCGGTAGTGACAATTTGCAGTTAAAATTGCAATTTTAGCGAACCAAAATTATATTCGTAAACTTAAAGATGTTTTGAAATATTTTGAGGCCAAGTCGAAATAAAAGTTTATAAATAACTATGAAAGAACCGTATATGGCACGAATTATTTTTCGTAAATGTGTTGACTTTTATTAGTCATCACTGAAGCAATTACGGATTCGTATATTGCTCTAGCCTATGGAATAAGTAGCTCAATATTTTTGACAGGTCGAAGAAAGTAAATTAGTCTGTATCGAGCTATCAACAAGTAGTATATTACAGTGCAACGCAAGATTTTGAAGCGCGTAAAATATTAGTTGTTAAATGTTACGTAATATTTACCGTTACGTTACTGTAAAATATTAGTTACAGTGCGTAAATAAAGTTGTGCAGAAAAATGTAAAATGAATGCGAGTAATAAAACTGTCATTTCATTACAACTCGCTTCCATATTACACATGCTCTGTGTTTGACGAGTATACTCGTCGTCGCTTAATTTGTGCGACGCAGTTTAAATTCACATTTCCCAAAGACGTCGAAACGGTTAATTGCTTTGGTTCATCGTCACGAAATTTGAATTGTCAGAGATTGGATTCGGTGTCTTCTCTTCTGGCCTGCCTTCTAAAAGACGTGTAGGAGGAGCGGGATTATTTTCGAGTTGATCTGCAGGAAGAATTCAAGAAATTGTAATACGATGGTTCTCGTATACCCGAGGAAAGATTATCGAATGATGCAAGAAGAAAATGCAACGTGCTGCTTCTGTATTCTTGAGCAAACGAAAAGTAAAACTAAAGCACTTCAACTTGACGCATCGAATTTTAGCCGTTTGTACTAGGAAAGCTGTAATTAGATGCATCATTATTCAGATTAACAAATCTCGTATTATTGCTTTGGAACGCAAAAATGTTTGCAAGTTCACTTTTCCTGAAATTATTCTACAACTTCTTGCAACTTTTTAGGTGGGTTTTTTAACCATCTAAATCGAAAAACGTCAATGAACAGTCTAGAATGGTGCCTAAAAATCGACATCGGAGTGCAAAGGGTTAAATCTTCGACGGCTATTTTCTAGTCTTATCGCAAAATTCTAGTAATACAGAATTCTGGTGGATAAACTCGGTACAGGTAAACCGTCGGCAGTTGAGTATCCTTACTGCAGTTTATTTTTCGGAAGAGGAATATTAAGATAAGCGAATTAATAAGTAATCAATTTCTTATCTTCATGGAACAATGTCGTCGTGCCGTATATAAGTGTGTAAAGAATGGGCATCGGATTCTGCTTCGATAAAACTCAACTGCATTGTATTGTGAATGAGCCAATAAATTTACTGTTTCTCCCCTAGATGTCGACGAATGCTTGGTTGAGGGATTCTGCAGCCAACAATGCACCAATCGAATCGGAAGCTACGAGTGTTCCTGCATGGAAGGCTATCAGCCGGTCAACAATAGCTGCCAGGCTTCAGGTTTGTTGCAATTAACTCATTACACAAGAACATCTTAATGTTTTCACTCATTATTTACTTTTCCCATGATCGAAAGACAGCTGATTAGTTCTTCCCAAATGTTTAGCTATATGCAATTCCGACTTTCAAGTTCAAGCAAATGTCTATAATTATCTCTATTTAACTCGCTCAATCTACTTTTTAAAGTCTTGGGTTACTGGCTGCTCTGAAATTAAAATTTTTGACATGGCGTACATTTTTCAAGTTTTCGCGGACGTAAATGCTACTGTGTTTTCATTGTGATGCAAAACTACATGAAGTCTACATACATATTGGAGACTTTTAAACTGAATGGCTTATCTATATTTTCAGGTCATTAAAATTTCTGATGTTAAGCTATTGCCGTTTGACATTGTAGATGAATGCTCTTGCAGCTAGTTTTTCGGATGCAGGGTTCTTATTTTCTTCAGATATGTTGATGCTGCCAATTCGCATAAACGGATCAATTTTTAATTCTGATTAAATGTAAGCTCGAACCCAAAATTAAGTTTCTCTGACAACCGTGTGAACTCTGCAACTGTTATTCGCGATTTAAATATTTTTAAAGTAAAAATGTTGGCGCTTTTGCGTACTAAATGCAAGACTGTCTGGTTAACCGACTGAAAAAACGGGATTGCTAGAACTCGTGTCGTACAAAAAAAATGGAATGTCTTCGTAGTGCCTCCTAATGGGGCGTGTATGCCTTTTGCCCATTAACGATGGGCCACAGGATCTGGCGTAGAGTCGCCAACCTTCGATTTAAAGGTACTCTTTTAAGTAGTCTTGGCTTTAAAAATCTTTGTAGACTTTAATGATCTAAGGACACTTCCTCCAATAGCAGTTTGATGGTACATCTAGATTGTCCACGTAAGTGGTGGAATACTCGTGCTTGAAGGTTCGGTTTGCAAAGTCTTCCCGCTGCGACTCCATCCGTCGAATTTGTAGGAAAGTCTTGAACCTCGGATCTACACTATATGCCCAAAAGTATCCGGACACATGCAGATTTTCACATTTTTTAGAATTTCTCGGGAATGGTTTAACAGACTACCATTAAACTTCGGACATGTAAAGAATAGACAATAACTCGCATTTTACATTGAAGATTCGGTCCTGAGGACAATTAGGGAACCGTCTACAAACTGATGAAGACAAAGGTGTTTGACCCACCCCGCTTCACAGAATACTGATAACAAGATGAAACTTTCAGAAATGGTAATGTTTAATGTGCATAATATTTACAGGAATTTTTGTAAACTCGGCTCAAATATTTGGGAAGACAAAGGTTTTCTTAAATCTCAAATTTTCCCACCTGTTTTTTGCTTATAACATGCAGAGTTCTGTTATATTATTCGAAACTTACAGAAAAGATGACAATATGTTAGAGAAACATTTGGGAAAGAATTTTTGAATATTACAGGAATTATGGGCATTTAGTAAATAATGTTTTACTGCGCATGTGCGAAACAGTGTAATTTTTCTTTCACAACTTTAAAGCCAGATATATAGGGCAACTTGTATAACAATATTCAGTTCAATATCAATAGTATTCAGAAAGATATCGGCATTACAA
>BGPR01038301.1:0-14775 GCA_013235015.1 Araneus ventricosus | reverse complement strand
ATATATGTTTGTATGTATCTATGTTCCACATCTCCTCCTAAACCACTACACTAATCTTCCCCTTGTCTTAATTAATAAGTGTTCAAAGTTTGGTTAAAATTAGTGCAGTGGTTTAGGAGGAGATGTGGAACATAGATACATACAAACATATATACAAACATACATACAAACATATATACAAACATACATCCAAACATGTATACAAACATACATACAAACATATATACAAACATAAATCCAAACATGTATACAAACATACATCCAAACATGTATACAAACATACATCCAAACATGTATACAAACATACATACAAACATATATACAAACATACATCCAAACATATATACAAACATACATCCAAACATGTATACAAACATACATACAAACATATATACAAACATACATACAAACATGTATACAAACATACATACAAACATATATACAAACATACATCCAAACATGTATACAAACATACATACAAACATATATACAAACATACATACAAACATGTATACAAACATACGTACCCACAATGACTTTTATTTATATTAAGATTAGAGGTGTTTCAACCAAACGATTTTTATTTTGCTGCCAAAAGACCTTGTTTGGATGAAACGGAATTAATGCCAAACAGTATAATGATCTGAAAAATTTAAATATTTATGTTTTGTTAATACAGTCAAACCTCGGTATAATGAACCCGGGATATAACGATCTCTCGGTTATAACGAACTTTTCAAATGGTCCCAACCGTACGTCTGTGCCACTGATGTATTATAACGATCTTCAAAAGCAAGGTTCGGATATAGTGAACAAAAATTTCCACTTTTCAAGTTTAGTTTTAGCTCTTTAACGAAAAATTACCACTTATTTTCATACTTTAAAGAAATAAATGTAGGTACAATTAAGTACAAATAAATTTTACTGTTTAATGTTTTAAGAACAAATATTTATTTTATTTTATTACAGCTTATTACTAATTATAAATAAGTGTGGTTAATTTGTTCAATGCAGAAATGTATTTAAGTACTATTATAGCAAATTTTATGTAGCCAGTATTTGAAAATTCGGATATAGTGAACCCTCGGTTATAGCGAACTTCTGCCGCGTTCGGTTGAAGGTTCATTATAACGGGGTTTGACTGTATTTCATAATAATGTAAATGAATATATTTTGTAAAAACTAAATACATTAGTGATGTCAAAAACCGCATAAAATTGTTCCAAAAGAAGTAAATCTCGCATGTCTACATTCTTTTTAAAGGAGATTTTTGAATATATGCCCAGAATGTCGAATAAAATAAATATTTGACTGAGTTTACGTCACTTTAAGAAATATCCCACCTGAAAAGCATTTCTTGCACAAGAATTCCACCCGCTTTGACAACCAATGCGTACTTTTCACTCCATTTTTTTTTTTTTGCGTTTATGGACGAAATAGGCTGCAATGTAGCTGCTACATATGTTTCTACTTTTATGTATTGATGTTCCACGAAATCGATTGAAAATTTTGAACTATTGTTTCATTTTCTTTTAAAACAATAGATTTCTTTTATTTTCTTGTTTCTTTTGTTTTCTTGATCGTGATCTTGTTCGAAGTAGTGACCTTGGTCCTTATTCGTCAATTATTGTTTCTTAATGCACATTTCATGATAATTGTAATATCACCAATGAGATTTCTGTCCGTAATGTTCTTGAAGTTATTCCGAATATTGTGTGGCGTTTTTGTGTTTCGTAAAAAGCGGTCGGATCCGGTTTTTCTGAATACAAGAAGTATTCTTGAGATTTTCAAGGGCATGAGAAAATACAAAAGTTGTAGAAATATTTCTTGACGGTCTGTTCTAGACAATGCTGAATTTTAGCCTCAGAATTTTTACGAAAATAATGATTGGATTACTATTTCTAGGCCTAAACTCACTTGGAATTTTTGTCAGTTCGAAAGTTCAAATTACCGCTATTTAACTGTAATGTTTTGTTTTTCAATAAATGACCTTAAAATACTTTTAATAAAGAGAATTTAAGTTATATTTGCAATATTTACAAAACATTTAATACCGTTAACGTAATTCTGGCATTTTAAAATAATCATCGACCGTTCCAGTGTTAAAAAAACAGCCATATCCGTTAAAGTCCAATGGCGAGTTTTCTGTTTTGTTTTTTTGCGGTAAGTAGGTTTTCTGTTGAGCCCATCAACCTATGGTGATAATGTTAAGTCAATGGGAATCTTAAAAATTTCAACACTCTGTTTGAAGATACTAATTAACGTTTATATATTACTTTTTTCACAGCTAGACACTCTTTGAAAAAAGGAAATTTTTATTCAATGCCCAGCTTATGTTTTTCAGAGTTATAATGAATGCTATGATAATAGTAATTCAAATGCCATTTTAATGAACAATTTTTATCTTTCAAATTTTGACCATTTTTTGGTCAAAATTTAAATAAAGCGTTTACATAAACTTCCCTATAAAAATTCTAATACATTATTTTACTTTTTCTTTCAATAATATATTTGGTGACTACATTTACCTGTGTTATGAAACCAGAATATTTAAGAGTGCCCTCTTAAAGGTTCTGTAAATACCAAGTTTATATGTAGCTTACGCAGAGCTTTTTAAAAAAAAAAAAATTCACTTTTATCTTTCAAATAAAATAGCTCTAAAATAAATAATATAGCACTTAACGGCTATATTTGGGTTCATAACATATTTCTGGAATTATAGAACACTGGTTATTTTTGATAAAAACTTTTTAAGAGTAAGTTTTTCATCAATCAAAAACGAAATAAGCTTATTTTCCAAAATATAAATGAAGATTTAGAATGCTAAAAATTCCAGATATATTTGCAACTTCACAAAATTCACAGACTGTAATTAAAGCCTTCTTGTAGCTTAATTTAAATACAAAATTAATTAAATAACTTTAATTTTTTCTGATCATTTTTGTTTTTATTCGACTATTCAGAGCGCTGCCCATTTTAAGTATCTCTAATATCGTCGAATTTCTGATATAGTTTTTTTTTAATAAATTTCTGGTTTCAAGTTTACAGTAAGAATGGTTAAGGCTGAGTCATCGCTGTATATCGCCTAAATTGAATAATTAAGCTGCTATTTTACTACCTAATAACAGTGTTTGGAGTGAGCGAAATTTTCTTTAGGTAAAATATCCCGTAACTAGAGAAACAGTTGCCAGATACTTCTAGAACAATAATAAAAAAGTAAATAAAACTTAATTCTATATTTAAAAAGTAAATTGTACATTCACATTGTCTAAGAGTAAAGAAATAGCTGTTTAGATGTGTTTTCTGCATTTCTATGGTTTAGTTTCGGTTTCGAAAATTTCGCTTCTTGTTCATAATTTAGGCAATAACTTTGCTTCTAACTATCGAAGAAACTAAAGTAAACCATTTTTGGAATCCTAAATGTATGGGCTTTACTACAAAGTAATAAGAAAAATTTCGAAAATTTTCATAAAAACGTCGATTTTAGGGTAGGCACATACCTTAAAGTGGAGTTTTTTAATGTTATGCCTTAAAAATACTTTGAAAATATTAAATTTAATTTTCCTGTTGTTGTAGCGCTCAATGTTTACTTAAAATAAGAGCCTAGTTTTGTGGAAAGGTTGCCATAATTATTCTTTATCTCTCTTTTTGGCTACTTCCAAGGTTTGATTGACGGTTAAATTTTTAACCATGCGATTTAGATAATCACTGACCGTTAAATTTCTAACCAAACGATTTAGGTAATTCCAATCGTTCCATTTAGAATTTAAATACTTTTAAGAGTTTTTATTTTAACCTATTTAAAAGGAAAGGATTACACAAACTCAAAGAACACGGAATTCAACGCTTTGTGTATTAAAGAAAGAACTGATTCGAACTTGATACAGTTTCCAAATGGATTTGGCGATTGCTTCAATCGGAGAGTTACCGGAAAACGGTCGGTGAATCCAAAATAAACAAACCAGGAAACTCGTCCATATCGCAATAATCCCTTGCGCATGCAGGGATCATCCTGTTTCACAAACGGCAAGCAAACTCTTGCGACTTGTGCTACGGCTGCTTTGCGCTTACGTTTTAAACTTAACTTTCAATAAATAAGAAGAAATGTTGCCGTTTTTCTAAACATTTTAAATGAATTTGATTATTCTCAATCAAAATTTTTCTATTTGCACTAGAGTAGTTAGATTAGAACGGTAAAATAAACTGAAGTTACCTAAAAACAAGGTCAAAATTTGATTAATTGGTTGGAACACTTGTTTTTTACTAAATTATTATTAGAACAGATCTTTCTTTCATGGAAACGATTTCTAATAGAATAACATGTGAACAGTTAAACTATTAAAGAAAAGTAAGTTGAATAAAATAAATTTTTAAAAGTCTCCCAAAACTTCTGTAAAATTAAGAAATTATTTCTGGTTCTACCACGAGCTGAGCATCTTTAATCAGGTATTAATAAAAACAATTTTTGTGTGTTATGTGATTTTCTAGCTTGATTATAACACATAAAAAAGTGATTTCATATTCATAATAAAACCGAAAGAGTAAAAAAAAAATTAGTTTGATTATGTTATAAAAATGACTTCCAAACGCATATTAATGTTTAAAATTTTTCTGACATTCATCAAAATTTGAAGAATACACTTTTCTTAGTTTTGATGCTTTTGATTTTTCAATTAATTTTCGAATCAAAAGCACTGTGTAGTTCTAAATATAATTTTTTAAAGTTCATCTATATCCGCACAGATTTATAAGAAAAACTTTCCATGGTATTACTAGACAGAAGAGTTTAATATTAAAATGTTTGTTACAAAGCTGCTGAAACAGGCAATTCGTTTACACCTAAATTGCAGAAACAGTTGATTTTTTGTTTATGAATTGTTGAAAATTATAGAATAAATAATACTCCAAAATAAAAGAATCACTAACATTCACGTTTCCATGAGGAATTCAATCATATAACCTCCCAAAATAGTTTTATAAGATCTGTCGAAACACAACCTAGCTCATACTGGAGACATTCTGACAATGACAGTCAGTGATTAGGGAGAAAAAAGCATACATTTTACAGAGCTGTTTGCATAGTTTTAAAATGATTTTGACATAATATAAATCGTGTTTTTATATAAAATTCCTAAATTCAAGGTTTAATTTGATTGCTCTTGATCTCAACTATCATCCCAAGTCATAATTTATTCGACATAAATGATATATCTGTGAAATTAACACAGATAGTTTCTTTCACAGTTTTCCATATTCCAACTAACCCGGTTGGGTCAATCTGACCCTGCGAAATATGGAGAGCTCTCCTAACTATTTTTCACGCTCCCACTGCCGGTTTAAATGGTTTAGGCCTGTATTTCTGTGCCCAGGAGGTATAGGACACTACATCACTTTTACCAAACTTTACAGGACAACAGATTGAACATATTTCATTTGCATTTGGAAAGTGGACTTGGCCTTCTTTTCAAAGCATGTAACTTCCTTAATTATTAAAGTAGAAAATAACGTTCTATGCCTCTGGATAAATGGAAAAAATACATATAGATGTGCAGCTATCCTATTTCGGTAAAAATTGGACACAGTGTCTTTTACCTCCGAGGTGCAGAAATGTTCCTTGATTTTTCACCTGTTAAAACCCGAAAAAGTCCCTGGGTGATAGATCTGGTGATTTTGCAGGAGTATACGCATAGGATTGATATAGGCTTCTTGCTTCATTTTCTCCAAGAATTTAATAGTGGATTTAGGTCCATAATTGCCTGCTTTGTCCTGATGGAATTCTAGTCCCTGATGGGTGTGTGAGTAAAGAGATGGTATTTCTTCCTTAAATATTGTCAATAAAATATTATCTTGATATAACGAAAAATTGATTTTCTGCAATTTTTCCGAATTTTTACCAATTCAAACCCGAAAAAGTCCCTGGGTGGTAGATCTGGTGATTTAGCAGGAGTATACGCATAGGATTGATATAGGTTTCTTGTTGCATTTTCTCCAAGAATTTAATAGTGGATTTAGGTCCATGATTGCTTGCTTTGTCCTGATGGAATTCTAGTCCCTGATGGGTGTGTGAGTAAAGAGATGGTATTTCTTCCTTAAATATTGTCAATAAAATATCATCTTTATATAACTAAGAATTGATTTTCTGCAATTTTTTCCATCTCTTCGTATTTTTGATGTCCAATTATATGCTAAACGAGTTAAAACCATAAATTACAGACTAAAATTTCTTTTTGTTCTGTTAACCAAGTTTTAATGTTTTTCTTTTTATCCTTTGAGGTAATTAATAGACATATTTTTTATGATATATATGCAAGCTTCATCAAATATTGCGACATTTTTGTACCAAAAAAAATTTATTATAGAAAGGAAATATATGTGTGTGTGCGTGTGTGTATATGTGCGTATGTTTTATCTAAAATATACTTTATGTGATAGATATGAATAAATTTTCTCTACATTCCGAATAATTTTTTTTATTCAAAACACATTTTGAAGAAGTATTTATTGTTTTGAAGGATTCCTCTTTTTTTTAAAAGGATATTTGGTTGTCTTAATATATTTATTTTAATTTCAAATGACTTTAATTTTTTCAATCAAAAATATTTCCACGGCATATGGATTGCAGCAATAAATACAATTTTCTAAAACAATCAAAATAAAAATTATGGACATAAAGAAACTCAATTCTGTGTTATACTTAAAAAATACAATGATATAATCATAATAAAATTTTAAATTGATTTAACAATATTTTAACAACATGTAATAAGCGTACAAAAGAAGAGAATATCTCCTTTAATATTAATGCACAAATTTGCATCTTGTAAAAGGGTTGCCAAAGAACATAATTCAATTGTCAAAAGATGATTTCCTGTAACAAAATGAATACATTCCGGGGAAACTTTATGATAAATTAACTAGATTAAAATTTATTGCCAATATTTTGAAATGCCATTTCCTATTTTGAAGATTAAATACTGATAAATGAAATTTATTTTTCGGTTCATTTTCATGAAAAGACCATTCTGAATTTTTGTTCATCGAGGGCATTTCCTCAATAAAGAAATCAAGTATGATGAAAACAAGTTTTTCCTTTACTGAGGTTTAGTGACAACGACAAATGAATGAATAGGGGTTACCTCGGTCTTGTCTAGGCATTTGAGGTCAATTAAATGATAGTCGTCCGGACAGCAGAATGTTGTCCTAATAGCCATAACCGGCCACTTCCCAGCTCCTCCTGTGAGTGGTATGTTCCATCATTGGAGTGGAGGTAACTCAACCCCGTACCATCACTATGTCCTCTCGGAAAGCGACAACCCGCTTACATAACTGGAGGCTTCTCATCCTCGTGGTGAACCCCCTCCCGGCTGAATTGGAATCATTCAGCAACACAGGATCGGAAACGTCATCTTCAGACAGTAGATGGCGTTGGAAAATGCATGAGCTACACGAATGCTCTTGCAATAAATGTCTGGTCCAGCACTTTTGGAATAACTCAATGGGCCAATACTTCATGTCTGAATCAGCGGCGTTACAAGGGGGGGGGGCTTAGACAAACAAAAATTTATTTTCCCCTAATAAATATGCACTCACATATATAGCCAAATATACAAAATTTGATATTAAATTCCGTCCCTTTTTTTAATTAATAAAACAATATTTCAGTTGCAAAATAAAGGAAGAAAAACAGATTTTACAGCAGTTTTTAAATTCAAAAATTAGTTCGCTCAAGAAGTTTGCACAGATGACAGTAAAACATAAAAATGATGTTGTCTTTCATTATTTTTTACGAAGTAAAATTGCGAGTTTTTTAGTTCCTAAAATTTCCAATTAGTTTTTAAAAGCTATGAATGCTTAAATTTCTGGTTCGTAAAAATGCAAATTAACGGCGTATTTAATGTTATAGAGATGGAGAAAAGAAGTGTAAGCTATAACGTTAAAACATATTTTTCAACTATCTTCCCAGCATTTTTCTTTCAGAAAATAGCGAAAGAAAATGCCAACCGTTCATTGACCTGGACGCACCACTTAAGTCATAAAAAAGTGATTTAAGCTGTTTACTTGAACAAGGGCCATTTTAGGCCACATATGAGCTCTCTTTTTTATATGAACATGCAGTTCCTCCATAACTTTTGAGATTACATTTTATGAAAATATCTGCTGAGAAGTGCTAGTTGTCTTTTATATGTAACAAATTATTTAGAAGTGTTCCAAACGAACTTTCGCGCATATTGAAAATGCGTCATTTGAAAGTAACTTTTTACGGACGTAATTTGATGATCGCTCGGAACCAATCGCAGAATGTCTTCCCATAAAATGGTAAAGTCTTCTTTATATAAATGCTACATTCGTTCCTCCCATCTCTTTTGAGATTACATTTATGAAATATATCTACCTGAGAAGTGCTAGTTGTCTTTTCTTAATTATTTAGAAGTGTTCGAAACGAACTTTCGCGCATATTTGAAAAATGCGTTTTTAGTAACTTTTACGGATAATTTGATGATGCATCAGGAACCAATCGCATGTCTTCCCATAAAATGGTAAAGTCTTTTTTATAAAGATACATTCGTTCCTCCCATAAACTTTTTGAGATTACATTTATGAATAATCTACGCTGAGAGACTGCTAGTTGTCTTTTTTTCAAACAAATTATTTAGAGTGTTCCAAACGAACTTTCGCGCATATTGAAAATGCGTCATTTGAAAGTAACTTATTTACGGATGTAATTTGATCGCTGGAACCAATCACGCAGAATTCTTCCCATAAAATGGTAAAGTCTTCTTTATATAGATACTACATTCGTTCCTCCCATAAACTTTTGAGATTAGTTATGAATATATCTACCGCTCTGAGAAGTCTCTAGTTGTCTTTTCTTAAACAAAATTTAGAAGTGTTCCAACGAACTTTCGCGCATATTGAAAATGCGTATTTTGAAAGTAACTTTTACGGAGTAATTTGATGATCCTTGGAACCAATCGAGAAAATGTCTTCCCATAAAATGGTAAAGTCTTCTTTATATGAATGCTCATCTGTTCCTCCCATAAACTTTGAGATTACATTTATGAAATATATCTACCACTGAGAAGTGCTAGTTCTTAAACAAATTATTTAGAAGTGTTAAACGAAGCTTTCGCGCATATTGAAAATGCGTCATTTGAAAGTAACTTTTACGGATGATCTTTGGATCATTCCCGCGAAGAATGTCTTCCCATAAAATGGTAAAGTCTTCTTATATATGAATGCTACATTCGTTCCTCCCATAAACTTTGAGATTACATTTATGAATAGATCTACCGCTGAGAAGTGCTGATTTGTCTTTTTTCTAAACAAATTATTTAGAGTGTTCCAAACGAAGACTTTCGCGCATATTGAAATGCGTTTTGAAAGTAACTTTACGGGTAATATTGGATGATCGCTCGGAACCAATCGCAGAATGTCTTCCTAAAATGAGTAAAGTCTTCTTTATATGGAATCTACATTCGTTCCTCCCATAAACTTGGATTACATTTATGAATAATCTACCTTGAGAAGTCTAGTTGTCTTTTTCTTAAACAAATTATTTAGAAGTGTTCCAAACGAACTTTCGCGCATATTGAAAATGCGTCATTTGAAAGTAACTTTTTACGGACGTAATTTGATGATCGCTCGGGACCAATCGCAGAGATTCTTCCCATAAAATGGTAAAGTCTTCTTTATATGAATGTTACATTCGTTCCTCCCATAAACTTTATTACATTTATGAATATATCTACCGCTGAGAGGGTACTAGTTGTCTTTTCTTAATATATTTAGAAGTGTTCCAAGAACTTTCGCGCATATTGAAAATGCGTGTTTGAAAGTAACTATTTAGATGTATTTGATGATCGCTTTGGAACAATCGCAAAGTGTCTTCCCATAAAATGGTAAGTCTTCTTTATATGAATGCTACATTCCGTTCCTCACAACTTTTGAGATTACATTTATGAATATATCTACCGCTGAATGCTAGTTGTCTTTTCTTAAACAAATTATTTAGAAGTTTTCAAAACGAACTTTCCATACTATTAGAAATGCGTGGTTTGAAAATATTTACGAGATGTAATTGATGATCTCTCGAACCAATCGCAGAATGTCTTCCATAAAAGGAAGTCTTCTTTATATGAATGCTACATTCGTTCCTCCCATAACTTTGAGATTACTTATGAATATATCTACCGCTGAAGTGCTAGTTGTCTTTTTCTTAAACAAATTATTTAGAAGTGTTCCAAATGAACTTTCTGCGCATATTAAAATGCGTATTTGAAAATATTTTTACGGATGTTTGATGATCGCTCGAACCAATCGCAGAATGTCTTCCCATAAAATGGTAAAGTCTTCTTTATATGAATGTAAATTCGTTTCCTCCATAACTTTTGAGATTACATTTATGAATATATCTACCGCTGAGAGAGTGCTAGTTGTCTTTTTTCTTAAAACAAATTATTTAGAAGTGTTCCAAACGAACTTTCGCGCATATTGTAAATGCGTGTTTGAAAGTAACTTATTTTACGGATGCAATTTGATGATCGCTCGAAACAATCGCAGAATGTCTTCCATAAAATGGTAAAGATCTTCTTATATGAATGCTACACTTCGTTCCTCCCCTTTACTTTTTGACATTTTATGAATATATCTACCGCTGAGAAGTGCTAGTTGTCTTTTTCTTAAACATTTTTAGAAGTGTTCCAAACGAACTTTCACGCTTATTGAAATGCTTGGTTTGAAAGTAACTATTTACGGATGTAATTTGATGATCGCTCAACAATCGCAGAATGTCTCCAAAAAAAATGGTAAAGTCTTCTTTATATGAATGCTACATTCGTTCCTCCATAAACTTTGAGATTACATTTATGAATATATCTACCGCTGAGAAGTGTAGATTGTCTTTTCTTAAACAAATTATTTAGAAGTGTTCCAAACAACTTTCGCGCATATTGTAAATGCTGGTTTGAAAGTAACTTATTTGAGATGAATTTGATGATCCTAACTAACAGCTAGAATGTCTTCATAAAATGGTAAAGTCTTCTTTATATAGATGCTACATTCGTTTCCTCCATAACTTTTGAGATTACATTTATGAATATATCTACCGCTGAGAAGTGCTAGTTGTCTTTTTCTTAAACAAATTATTTAGAAGTGTTCCAAACGAACTTTCGCGCATATTGAAAATGCGTGGTTTGAAAGTAACTATTTACGGATGTAATTTGATGATCGCTCGGAACCAATCGCAGAATGTCTTCCCATAAAATGGTAAAGTCTTCTTTATATGAATGCTACATTCGTTCCTCCCATAAACTTTTGAGATTACATTTATGAATATATCTACCGCTGAGAAGTGCTAGTTGTCTTTTTCTTAAACAAATTATTTAGAAGTGTTCCAAACGAACTTTCGCGCATATTGAAAATGCGTGGTTTGAAAGATAACTATTTACGGATGTATTTGATGATCGCTCGAGGCAATCGCAGAATGTCTTCCCATAAAATGGTAAAGTCTTCTTTATATGAATGCTACATTCGTTCCTCCCATAAACTTTTGAGATTACATTTATGAATATATCTACCGCTGAGAAGTGCTAGTTGTCTTTTTCTTAAACAAATTATTTAGAAGTGTTCCAAACGAACTTTCGCGCATATTGAAAATGCGTGGTTTGAAAGTAACTATTTACGGATGTAATTTGATGATCGCTCGGAACCAATCGCAGAATGTCTTCCCATAAAATGGTAAAGTCTTCTTTATATGAATGCTACATTCGTTCCTCCCATATCCTTTTGAGATTACATTTATGAATATATCTACCGCTGAGAAGTGCTAGTTGTCTTTTTCTTAAACAAATTATTTAGAAGTGTTCCAAACGAACTTTCGCGCATATTGAAAATGCGTCATTTGAAAGTAACTTTTTACGGACGTAATTTGATGATCGCTCGGAACCAATCGCAGAATGTCTTCCCATAAAATGGTAAAGTCTTCTTTATATGAATGCTACATTCGTTCCTCCCATAAACTTTTGAGATTACATTTTGAGATATATCTACCGCTGAGAAGTGCTAGTTGTCTTTTTCTTAAACAAATTATTTAGAAGTGTTCCAAACGAACTTTCGCGCACATTTAAAATGCGTCATTTGAAAGTAACTTTTTACGGACGTAATTTGATGATCGCTCGGAACCAATCGCAGAAAGTATTCCCATAAAATGGTAGAGTTTTTAATGCATTGAGAGTTGCATTGCTAAAGAAAATTGTGCGTGAAATTCCGCATACAAATGGAACCAATTCACTCTCACGTGACACACGTCAACTGCCACAGGACAATTTAATTTTGGAATCTATTGCGTATTGTTATGCAGATCTGTCAAAACCGTTTCCTATGATATTTAGTCCTTGAGGTTATAAAGAGAGTTTACAGAGACCTATGTTGCTTAAGGCTGATGATCCCCTGACCTTGTCAACCATTCGGCAACTTAGCGACAAAATGAAGGTTTTAGTAGCAAGAATATGCCTTTCCTATTAGGAAACGAGCTTTTGGAGATCTTTCTAGAGAATTCACGGACTTCTACACCCCTTGTCGAAAAAAACTATAATACCGAAGCTACTCAAAAGAGGACGAGATCTGGAGTTCTGCTAGCAGTGCGCATTGGTCAGCTGTTAGACGCCAAACGCTAATGAAATTGCTGTTTCTGTCATTATTAGTGATTTTCTGTCTGCTTGTGTTGCTAATTTGCGCAAGTGCTGTTTTCCTCGCTACCTGCTCTTCGCATTTTCTGTAATATTCGTGGAATAAAGCGTCACTACACCGACCGGGCGATTTTCTTAACGGTATCTTTCCAGAGCAAATATGCGACTGCGCATCATGGATTCGGACAACGTACAGTTAGATGCTAGATGACATGCGCATTTACATTTGCTATGAGACTGTGACGTCATGTTAATTGAACCTATTACCAAAAAAAAGCAAGAATAACGGCGAGGATCATTGTGACTCAAAATAATTATTAAATTCCTTTATTATTTTAGCTAAAACTTCCTTCTAATTACGTGTCTAACACAACTAATATTTTTAATTTTTTCCTAACTTGTTTATTTAATATTTTCTTTGCCTAACAAATTTGTTCCACACAGGGTTATATTGACATGTGTTAAGAAATTGATTAGCAAGGGTTACAAAATTTATTATGTCTGTAGTTTAAGTGTGAACGCATCCCGGAATAGTGAGGAAAGTTTTGAACTTGGGCTGTTCGTCTCAAACTAAAAAAAAATGTCCAGCGTTGAGTCGAATTTTACCTATCAGTAAATATCTCGTTGAAAAAAAAATTAACTAGATTTAGTTTTGAAATAAGTTAGTTGGAAAAGTTAATTTTATATGAAAGTAAAGAAAAAGACTAATTATCCTTCTCAAATCTTGCTATACTTATAAAGTGGCAGTGGTCAAACGTCCGGATGAAAAAAGAGTAAAGAATTTTAATTAAATGTTCCGTGTTCCGTTTTTTCCTTTTCAGTAAATAGTTCATCAACTATGATTTCATTTTTCAGAGTTAGATTCTGAAGAATTTTCCTTCCAAATCTTTATTATGCACAGAATGGCGTCACTCTACTTTGAGAAATTCTTTATCTCCTTCTGTTTTCTGTTTTTATTGCCTAAATTGCTAAAAACCAGGAAAATTAATTTGAACACAAATTTCGTTTTAACATACAAGTTTCCATTTCAGGAGTTTCGAACTTATTGAAACATATTCTCTGAATCGTTCTAAAAAAAGGGAAATCATTCTAAGTTTTCATATTTAAAAAAAATTTATTCTAATATAAAAAATGAAATTACGAGCTTTTATTCTATTTGAAATTAATGATAAAATGAAACTTAAATTTCTGCCTTTTAAAATCTAGCTTGTGCGCATGGAATTGTTTGCAACGTGCACTATATCTAATTACCTGCAACAAGCAGAACATGTAACTTTTCTCTGTGTATCATAAACATCACCACTTGTTACAAACGCTTTATATATCTTCTGTTCGTGTTTAGGAAAACTTCCATGGGAGTGGAAAAGGAATAAGTAAACAAACAAGCTACAATCTCTCACGTGGATGAGCACACCGCAAGCAGGTGAAATAATTTGGGAAGGAAACACTGAAATAAATCGTCTGCATGGTTTGAATGAGTGACCTCAAAAGCTCTATTTTTTAAGAGATGATAATGTTTATGGTCTGGATAGTATATGCAAATTGCGCCATGCGACATGCATGATGTCACATAACGCATTCGTTCAAAACACTCTACAAGGCAGACCGCTGGACCCACAGCTACCAAATTTCGCACATACTCACTTCTTGGGTAGAAGGTGCTCGGCTAGAAAAGGTTTTCAATATTTTAATCAGCTTTTTTTATTAGAAAATTAATCGAAATGCTGACGGTTTCTCCTCAGTGACTTCGAAGCGTGTTATCACACAGGAACCATTTTTATACCTGTTTAAAATTTTTAAAAATTCGCTTTTCAGAGATACCAATTTTGTTTCGGAACAACTTTTTTTTCTGTAGCTTTAATAAATTTTTAAAAACAGTTTTTAGTTATATTTTGCAACAATATTTTTCATCTTTAACGTAGGACTACGTTCCTCCCATTTGGATCTCAGCAAGGAAATTGATTCACACGCCAAAACGCCACAAAACTTGCTATGGGAGATCCTCTATATCTCGGTAACTACACATGTTAAAAACACAACTATTGCCTTATTTTAGAGATAAAGGGTAACAACAGAAGTTCCAAAAAAA
>BGPR01038300.1:0-14288 GCA_013235015.1 Araneus ventricosus | reverse complement strand
TATACATACTAGAGTCTGTGAAATTATATTTCGCAGAAGATGATTGCGAAGGACTAGTATAACATAAACGGTGCTAAAAAAATTATTACTCTACTGTAAGTGTCATAGCTTCAAACCGGAAAACTAAATTATCCCTCCTCGACCCCGTTTAAGTTTTAAATACTTTATTCTGGAATTCTGTTAGTAATTGATTCTTTTTATAATTTAGTCAAAACTTTAAAAAAAATATAAACTATGTATTATGTATATAAATTTATATTTTGATTTGAACCATTCACATTTTTTTTTTTTGCAAAACTATTTTGAAATTTTATCTAGTTTAATTTTGAATCACCATTCGCAGATACCTTTTTGATTGAAAAAAATATCCAGTTTGGATAGTTATAATTTTATGTTTCATTTGAATTCACCATTCTGAAAATGTATTTTTTTTTTGGCAAAAATATATAGCAGTATTTATAAATTTATATGTTTTTATTTTAAATACCATCTACAAATTACATTTTTGCAAAAAATATCTGCGTATGGGGTATTTATATAAATTTAATATTTCTTTGAATAAACCATTCTAAACATATTTTTTTTTGTAAAATACCCTAGTTTTGGTTTATAATTTTAAGTTTAATTGAATCGTCATTCACAACGCTTTTTTCTTATAAAAGTATCAAGTTTTGGCATTTGTTAGAAGTTTGTATGTTCTTATTTTCAGAATCAGCATCTTCGAAAGTTTTTATCCCGTGTTCTAGTTTTTGGTATTTACCCAGGCTCCTTGGTAAATTTACCCGGTATATGTCTAAAAAAATATTTACCTACCCTGGTATTTACCCAATCTCACACTGATCTCGATCCAAAATACTAAAATGACACAAACGAACGAAAACTTTTTTTTCGAATAAAAAAAAGGCGTTTTGCATCTGTAAGTTAAGCATTAGTCTTCCATGATCAGTATAACGTTGCATCCGTTGTTCTTTCTGTTATTTAATGTTGTCGGACAGTTCTGCAATTTAATTTGAAACCAGTGAGCTTTGATGACGCGAAAAAAAATTTATGAGTCGGGCGATGAAATTTAAGAATGGAAAAATGGACGCTGAAAAAAATTATTACTTTTCTTGTTTTCAAATATAAATTGGTAAAATGGTAAGTTATTATAACGTGGAGGAATAGAATGTGATGCTAGATTACTACAAATCAGTTGTCGAGAAAAGTGAATGTTTTTATATGATTTTGAGAGGACGGAGGACTGAAACAATTATAAGTAGGTACTGAGATCGACCATGTCGACACCTTACCAATTAGGCCGCTGTACAACACTTATAATCGAAATTAACCTCCAGTAGGCGAGTATGCAGGCGATACTTATATATTGTGCATCGTAATATACTTATAACGTTCTTTTTTTATAACTTGGGCGCAATTTTTATTTATATGAATAGTATTAGGCTAAGAAATACAGAGATTACATAAATAAAGTTGCATTTATTTTTGGTAAAACAAAACGGTTATGTTTTATGGATACATAAATACAGGCAACCGCAGCCATGCGTGACTGCTGGAGGTTGGTAATCATCAGTTTGATTTGATACAAAAGGACTGGTAATTATTAACATCTCTCAAGTTTTCTATGAGCTCTTATTTGAACCAATACGATAAAAACATTCCAATAATGGAAGGGGTCATCTAATAAGACGCTGCAGAATACTGAATGTTAAGAGGTTAAAACTGTTTCGATATTTACATGTCAAGACTTAAATTGAAAACTGAGATGTACCGAATTTAAAAAAATGTTTACAGTATTATTAATCCCGAGTTGTGTCCCAAAACCAAGCCACCGCGTTCAAGTCATAACAATCATCAACCAGCAAAGCATTTCTCTCCCAAACCAAGCCACCGCGTTCGCATACTGATCAACCAGCATTTTCTCTCTCCTCCCATGTCGCAGTTATTTATATCTGGGAGTCTTATTATAGGAGCTGGAAAAAATTTTTCCGAGGGAGTAATGGTACTGGGAGAATTGGGTATTGTTGGTGAGCTGCGACATTCGTGGTATCATTTCTTACACTTTTCTTGAAGACAATTGCGAAAAAAGTTCTAATTTTTTGCACGAACCAAAAAAAAAAAAAAAAAATTCATCGAAAAGAAATTATTGTCAAGCACGCATACGATTCATTTATACGAAAATTACATTGATTGGCTCTAAACTTACCAGATGTCCTTGGATTGGTCGTGGGATAGCCTAAAATGAATTGAAAATAAAATGTTTCTCGCATTATCTGTTTGCGTGAAAGTAAATAGTCTGCTATGCGATTTTCGAACCTTTAATAGGTGCCAAAACCCATTTTAAGCGAGTTTTTTTATTACTTAACTATTTAAGATGGTAGCGATACCTGACATTGGAAACGCGTCCAGGTGATTTTTGCATTTAAATGAATCGTTAGCGTGGACTTAAATACGGATTTAAATGGAAAGTGTGAATTTATAATTCGATGCATGTGGCAGAGATGTCATTGTGCTACAGTAAGTTAAAAATTTAAAAAAATACGACAGATTTGATTTTAAAATGCAGTTTCGAAGAATTTTCAGCACAGAATATAAGCAGTTTATTTGAAGCAGAATAATGGGAATTCAGTATCGAAATTACCGGAAAAGCTTTTAACTGCGTGGTCGGCAACCATTAGTCAAAGAGCCAAAGATCAGCACTACAACGATAAGGATTTCTTTTGAGAGCAAATTACTCGATCTGTGCTTCTTTTTAGAGTCGTTTAAGTTAGTTGTAATATTAATTAAAAAAACCTGATATAATAATTGTACGTAATGAAATCGATTCGTAGCAGTACAATACCCAAGTAGCTGAACATCCGTATGGCTCGGTGAGGCGCGGTTTGCTGACCACTGCGCGCTATCGGGTATCGTATTCCGCATAGTGATAATGCATAAAATAACAAAATATGTCGCCTGGCTCTTTTGTCTGGCTTGAATACTTAGAAAGCCTTTGATTAAAATTAAGAAAAATCTTCTTTATTAGAACCTGTCCATAAATCAAGTTTGACCTTTACCACGATTTTGCTGGAAGCTTATCAATGAATTTTGGGATTTTGAATAACACACGCGAGCATCTACAGGCCAACCTAAACCCATACTTGAGGTAAAAAAGTAAAGATAACGTAAATTGTTTGTTGGACAAAGTATCGTAATCTACTGATTTGGTGATTTGAGGGATGACTCTAATGAGAAATGATCACACTCCATGAAGAATAGAGTAATACAGGTATTCAAAAGTCTGGAGTGAAATTTAAAAAATAATAATTGCAAACGTATGAAGATAGATATCGTTGTACACAAAGAGATGGAAATGAAACCGGATTTTTAATCACCAAGTCCAGAATTTATTAGTAGCATGTTTTATGTTAAACTAATGAAATAGTTCTGTGGTTCCGAGCCATGTTGATAGGATAAAATAAAATGGAATGAAGAAAAGATTTACAAATGTCTTCAGCCTTGTTCCTCCATTCAGAGTTCAGCTATTGACGAGGAACTGCACTTTTAAGCACCATTTCATGGTATGAAGGGTAGACTAATGAGAAAAAGAAATTTTATTTCAATGCTGTGAAAACACGTCTTCGTCTGACAGCTAAGCTCCGAATCTAGATAACACATTGAACATTTCCAGGTTGCTCTCATGATTTTCTTAACAATTTACTACAACCTGAGAAATGTTTCAAATGTAAAATGAACTTCTGTGGTTAAAATTGCACTATGCGCTCGGTTTCATTCCCATTTTTTCTGTGGAACGTAACTTATTTTCACTGACTAAGTGGTTATTGATTTTGGGACTCCTGTCTCGAGTTCTGGATAAACTCAGGCTTTTCGTTTACGCGGCGAGTCTCTAATAATATGGCTTAGTGGAGCACGATGTCGGGAAGATATTAATTTTCCTCATCATATGTCTTTCAAAATCTATGAAAAAGTTAAAAGTTCAAATTCCTTAAAAAATTTATTTAAATATATTTTCATTTTTAAAAAATTAACATTTGTACTGGGACGGCTCGCCACCTCAGATAAAAAAAGCAGTGCCAGTGTGTTTGCTAGATTTTGTGCTGTTTAGGAAATAGGTCCTGTGCTGATTATTTTGGTATATAATGATGATATACTAAAATTGATAGTTGATGAAAGTTATACAAAACTGGGAAAAAAAAAATGTTCATGTTTTTGGCTATAATTAAAATCAACTAAAATTTTTTTGGTGGTAAAACTGACGAGTCAAATTTCAGAAAACATAGCGAGCAAAATCAGCAACCCCCGAATTTGATTTAAAACCGTTTAATCAATCTGACTACTTCAGAGAAGGCGAAAAAAAAGCCAAATGAGGAAGGCAAGGCGAAAATCGCGCAAACGAGAGTCTCGTCGAGTGTCTCTTAAAACTCAAAAAAAAGAAAAAAGATTGCTTTTTTCACCACTGAATGAGAGCTTCACGTTGTCGAGTACATTTGATCTCTTGTATAAAAAACCCCTGCAACTCTAGTGTTCTCTCCTAATTCTGATTACTTTTTCTTCTTTTTTATGCTTATTACTTTTTTTTTGTCATTTTCATGATCATTTAACTCTCAGAGTGCAAGCCAATTAGAATAAGAACGAAAATACAAAAAAAAAAAAAATAATAATTTCAGGGGAGACTGTGCCCTGGGTAGCCTCAATGCACGGCCGGCATTGATTTGTATATCAGTTACATTTTGAGTTTTTTTTTTGGTGTTGTTCCTCCCACGAATACTGTATTTGATGCCAATTTTATTTCGTGCATTGTGTGAATAGGCACTACTTTTTACTGTCTACATATACGCTATTTTTTGAGGATTGTATTTTATTCTAGAGTTTGTTTTGAATTCTTTAATACCGCTTTATACGTATAAACATTAAAAATGTATTCCATACCCCTATGAGAGTAGGGTTGTCGTGGGTAACAAAATAAAGAAATATGACATGGAAAAATTGCGGCACCTTTTCGTAGACTCTGGCAGTCCCCGATACAGTTATAGGAATCTCATCTACATGATATGAAGTGTTAACCGGTCACAGGTTGGCGCCACATGGAGTTGCATCAAGTCTTTCTCCATAGTTCCAATGTGGTAGTTCTTTGCGCACGATTATCTAAATATTTGACTGCACTGGTGCCAAACCCTTCCACAGAAGTGACACTCGGACCATCTATTCCTTCATCCAGAAGTTCTTGCAACTCACATTTCTAGGGGAAATAGCATAGCTGTACAACTAAGACTACGAGAGTAATAAGGTATTGCAGAATTTCTCTACAATCTTTGCTTTTTAACTACAAATAATAAAATTTATTACAATATTCTTACAAACTTTTTTAAAACTTATTTATTCATATTCATATCTGAATTATATATTATTTTTCAAAATACTACCTTATTAGTGTTTAAATATTTGAAAATAATTGTCTTATAATGAAATATGTGATCTTTTAACTATACATTCGAAAAGAAATTAGTAACCAAAATGTATACTCTGTTTAATCTCCCATCCATTTCATTCAGATTAGATAATCTATTCCCCGTTCACAGCCAAGACGACAACTTGTTATTGAGCACACAAAAACTGAACTAGCATAGATTTGATATTCATGGTTCCCTTAACAAAGTAATTTGAAACTTCAAATTGCGATAGAGATTTAACCCGCGTGCTTTACGTCGCCTTGCACTTGTTCTGTTCCTTGTCTATTTGAATGTCCCTTATGGAGTCAAGTAACATCCAATTGTACATAATCGACACGAACTATAATTTAACAAACTTGATTTCAACATCGAAATAGCGCGACATGTTAGCTGGCTTAAAACATGCCGATAAAATGAATTAGAACATAGCAACCATAATTGTTCAGTTAACTGGATTATTTCCTAATATACTTAATATCTTGAGTGCTTCTCTTACAGATTGCATAAATAAATTGATCAAATAAATTAAAAAAATAAAAATTTTAATAGACCACGTTTTTAAAACGGACTAAAAAGTATAAAATAATTTCTTCTAGCCCCATACAGATTTATAACCCCATACATATTCAAAACGAAAAACGTGGGGCGCATGTAATAGATAATTGATGTATAAATAGTTTATTTCAGTCACTAACAATTTTATTGCAATGGAAATGATATGAACTGTTGTGTGAGTTTTCTCAACGACAGCTACTCCCTACACTCCTTACTATTAAATATTGCATGCGCCCCACGTTTTTCGTTTTAAATCTGTATGGGGTTATAAATCTGTATGGGGCTAGAAGAAATTATTTTATACTTTTTAGTCCGTTTTAAAAACGTGGTCTATTAAAATTTTTATTTTTTTAAATAATTATTTTCTGCTTTTTAGTCTTCTGTGTGTGAAATTTTGCAATCGATTTTAAACATCTTGATGAGATTATGACGGAGACATGTGACAAATTTCAGGTGTATTTCTGTTTCTCTTCACCTGATCATAAATAAAAAATTGTTATTTTCCTGAAAAAGTAAGTTATGTGACGCAGAGACCTTTGAGATATAATGAAAACGTACTGCGCATGCGCAAAGATATGGCTGAAATATAGGGGTGCTTCGATGGTCCCATGGGTCATCCACATACCCAAGAACCAAGTCTGTAACGTTAATAGTTTTCGAGATATAATGAAAAACGTACTGCGCATGCGCAAAGATATGGCTAAAATATGGGGGTGCTTCGATGATCCCATGGGTCATCCATTTACCCAAGAACCAAGTCTGTAATGTTAATAGTTTTCGAGATATAATGAAAAACGTACTGCGCATGCGCAAAGATATGGCTGAAATATAGGGGTGCTTCGATGATCCCATGGGTCATCCACATACCCAAGAACCAAGTCTGTAATGTTAATAGTTTTCGAGATATAATGAAAAACGTACTGCGGATGCGTCATGCAAAATATGAAATGACAGACAAACGGACGGACAGACAGACAAGAAAGCGAATTAATAATGCATTGTCATCTAGTTCTGAACTATGTTTAAAGTTTCAAGTCTCCAGCTCATCGGGAAGTTAGTTTAAAATCGATCGCAAGATTTGTACCGAACAGACAGACAGACAAGAAAGCGAGTTAATAAAAACGTTATAAAAAGGCAAGTAAAATCAAATAGGATATTATCTTAGCTTTCAACAATGGAAGAGAAACACTCAATTAAATATTTCGTATAACAATGAAAATAGTTTGAATTTCATTGTAACAATGATAAGTATTGTTTTAAAATTCTGCTTTAAAATATTTATTAAAATTAGAGAAACAAATCGAATGACAACTTAATTGATATCATTAAAAGGATAATTTTTTAAATTTTCAGATGGTGTAAAAATCATTTTTATGGAATAATATTTTCGGAAGTTATCACGGAAAAATGCCAAAATGTCTCTTAAATTTTAATGAGTTAAAATTAAAAAAAAAACAGCTACGAGGTGCGCATTCCCAAGCTTCAAAGTATGTTTGCACAAATTTCGTTGCTCTAGGCCTAGCGGTCTTGTCCTGTAGAGCACCAACATGAACCCATTCTCCTTTATTCTTAGTAGAGAGACAGCGCCAATGAATCTTGTGATCCATAATTTACTCTCATTGCCGTGCTGGAAGTCAAACATTCTTGTTTTGATTTAGTGAATACATAGTTGTTTACTTTACATGTATTAATATTACTATATATTTTATGTTAAAAATAGAAAAAGGGAAAAGTTACCTGCTTGGAGCTTTTAATGTTAAGAAAGGATAAAAGTATCCAATGTAAGTACTGTAATATTGGGTATAAACATGCCAATGTCAGCAAAATGGAGAAACACATAACAAATATTTCAAAAGTCCTATTGGATTAAAAAAGGTTTTGAAAGGGATAAAATAGATGATGAATTTTCTTTTAATCAAATTCCAACTATGACAACTACATCAAATATAGAGATTCAAGAACATTTAAGTATTGTTGTTTATAATCCAGATGAATCCCATCTAACCAGGAAACTTTGTGTGAGTGTGTGCATCTAATATATCGTCAAATAATACAACAGTTTCAGCAACAAAAGAATTCAAATTTCTTGTTGCTGAAATGTTGTTACAAAGATCACTGAACTTTGTTGAATGTAATATGAGTGAATATTACTTTCAGAATAATTCCCTTTTAAAAACTGTTAGAACTGAAACATCTGCTAACTTTTCATCAGCAATGTCTGGTACTTTGACTAATTAATCCAAAAAGAATGATAAACAATTGTATCTTTCATTTTAGTTTCTATTATAAGCTGTTTATAATTTTAAACCAAACTCATTATTTTCTTTTCTTCATTTAGTTAAAATAACTCTCATTTTTAAAAAGCAACAAATACATTATTATTCCCTTACTCATTGTATTAAAAAAGGAATGACATTTAAGTCACGCAAACATCTATGATATAGTATTACGTCTTTGTTTTTTCTGATTCATTTTTTAGCCTTTATATAATTTAAAAGGTTCATAAAACTAGATTTCTTTTTTTTATCTTACCTAATGCTCAATGTATATTATATACATATTTATATCATATAGAAAAATCATATTTCACAGCAGTGCCTGTATTTTATCTGAATAGAGTTAATTGAAAAATAAATACCCAGGTAAATACCCATTTTGGGTATTTACCCGGGTAAATACCCTGGGTATTTACCTTTAAAAATAAATACCTGGGTATTTTACATCACTGATCGAGATACGCAAATCATCGGCACAGTAAAAGTGAATTGTTGGCTGAGATGTATGCATTCGATTAAACAGCATTACCATTTAGTTCAGAGCCCCCTAGTAAAGCATGAAGAAGAATGTTTACTATCAGATATGCGTCGTTTTTAAAAAATGAATATTGTTTTATGATTTTTATCGTACAATTCATTCTTGATTATCGCTGTTGTTTGATTTCAAGTTTGGCATAGTGTGTTCGAAGAGGACCAAGTTCCCTTAAACATTTCCTTAAGTGGTATGGTACAGCTGCTATACCATCAGATATTTTCATCGCTATATATATGCTGGTACATATTACTATACCGCCCACCACTGGCCCATCAGTTAAGGCATGGCAGGGCAGAGAGAATCAGAGGAAGAACCTTATGGAGCCTATCATCTGACTGCTCTAAACCATCATTATAAGCATCTATCAAACATATGTGATCTTTAGCAACGAATTATTTGCTGCTGTCGGGCTGACTTCTAAAGGTTTTTCTGGGTTTTCTCCAAACGAAACACAAATATGGGCCAGCTTTCCCTTTAAAGTTTTCCAAGAAGGCAACCCACCCTCATTTATTGGATCTAAGACAGATTTCAACCTCAGATGTTTCAAGTTTGCTTTGACCACCAGAAAAGTCCACACTCCCCCTTTATCATGAGTCCTTCACCACATAGCTAGATATGCTAGACCAAGAGCGATTAGGGTTACCACTAAAGTCTTATAATTTATCTGCCGTTCAGGTGTTAATCTGTTGAGTCTCTTATCAACTTGCAAATAATACCATTAGTGTATCAAGTCACGTATGATGAGTAAGTTTATTACTAATGAGAACAGATAATAATTTACTACACAGGCGATCTAAAAGGACGACAGATCTTTTGTTTCAATGGCTTCAGTCACCGCTAAAAACCCCTTTTTAAGAGGACGCAGATTATTTTTCTAGCCGTAATCTAAAGGCAAATGACCAACCAATCAAAATTATACTCCGGTTTCTTTCAGACTGACCCCAAATGCCCGGTGACTCATTGGTCCGAATGGTCACCGTGTACAGTGACCTGCGGAAAGGGCTTTAAGGTACGCACGAGGCTGTACCTGCGTCCGGCTTCGAGCAACATGTGCAACCTGGAACTTGCACAGAAGGTGCCCTGCACGGCGGACAAGGAGGACTGCACGATTGATATCTTGGATGTGAGAAGTGAGTGCAATTAATGTTGTACAAATCTGTAAGATGAAACAATGCTGGAAATAGGTCCACAAATGTGTTGGAAAATTCTTAATCTAAAAACTCGCTGTGCACAGTATGATGTAGGCTTATAAACTTTCCTTTCCATTCCAAATTTCGTGGTTCGTGCTTTAAATAATTCCGATTGTTTAGCGTCATCTAGCAAAACGTTTCCGTACGACAATCGCCCTTTCTTTCGCATTATACAGCGCCATTCTAAAATCATAGGACATACTTTAACAGTAGGCCAGGCATACAGAAACAAGTCATTTTTATAACAGGAGATGTGGTACGAAACGCAAAGGGCTACAGAGTCCAGTGTATTATGTAAAAGAAACGGATACAACACATAATATTTACAACAGGCACGAGTCTGAAATCAAGTGACAAACTTTGAGGAGCGATGCATCTAGTTCACTATAATAAACATTGTGCGCGTACGTGAGTGTGCGTGTCATTGGCGTAATAACCGGGAGGCAAGGGGGTATGGATGCTCCGGTTGACAGTCTTGGAGGCCACCATGGAGTCAAAATATTACTGAATTTATGTTACTTTTTAAAGCAAATATGATTAAGGGGTATAAAAATACCATTCTCCGGGTACCAATTACGCTTGCTAGGCCATTAATGACGAATGAGGTAAGAAAAACCTATTATTCTCCTGGCGCCACTTACCCTCGCTACGCCACTGGCCACGGTAACAAAACGTTACAGCCTTTATACCACTTTTTGCAGCCAAAGAGGGTGATAAAATGCCATGCCCCGAAAGCCGTTCACAGAAGCTAAACCACTAATGATGATTGGAGGGACGCGAAAAATCATGTTATAACCTGGGTGCCACTTACCCTAGATACGCCACTGGTGTGTGTGAGTCGTGTTGAGGCACAAACACAAAAAATGAGACATGAAATGAAGAAAGACATTGCTTAATTACAATATTGTCTCAAGCGTCGTCCTAAAATGCTTCTTTACAGCAATTCTATCCTTTCATGGCCCATTTTTTGTGTTTGTACCTTCAACTCGTCATTTTCGCTCATACATTTCTATACAAAAAAAAATTCGTTAGAGTGATCTGTACTACCCTTCAAAGTTTGTCACGTGATTCCAGACTCCTCCCCATCCTGTTGTGAATTTTATGCGACGTACATCCATTTCTTTTTCTTAATTCACTGGCCCCTGTAGCGATCTCCCTTTGCGTTTGGTAATCCATGTTCCATTCCAAAAGTGACATGTTTCTGTATTCCTGAGTTCCGTTTAAGTTTGTCTCGTGATTTTAGAATCATCCTGTGTAATAACTAAAAGATGTTTTTTTTCGTTTCAAGAAGTTTGTCCAAAATGTAAACAAAGCAAACATACATATTATGACATACGGCAAGAAATGAAGATGTATATCTTATTTTGGATCAAATCTATTAAAGTGTTGAATGTATCTCTGTCTGTCTATTCGTAAGTCTTCTAAAGGGATAACTCAAAAATACATCAATCCAGATAAATGAAATTTGGTACGTGTTCTTGATAACATTATTGTAGATAAGGGAACTATTATAGGAAGCTATTCACAAAACGCGCCCGATTGCGTAAGTATACAAGAAAACCGATGGGAGATTATTCCCTCTAGTTTGTAATAAGTTGAATCAGGGGTTCCCGACCTTTATTCCCTCGCGTACCCCTTGAATAGTCTTTTTACCTTCCCGTACCCCCTATATTCCGCCAACCATCCGTCTGTGCAAAGAATTTTTTATCAATGTTAAGGGCTTAGATCAGTATAAGAGTCAAATGACTCTAATAAATAACATATTTGCTCGACATATTTTTATTTTACGTTTTATTACATTTTTACAATCGTATTGAACCAATGCCAAAACAAATGGAGTCAATATTGTGATAATTTCGCATTAACTTATACGGATGGTTGAAAATTACACTCTGTAATAATCAACTTTTCAAGCGGTATAGTTATTAAATTGCAATTTTACTTGGAGAAACAAAATTCTGTAAGTTTTTAATTCCTTATGTTTTCTTGTTTCCGCCATTACCAACTTTCATTTCGCGTACCCGTACCACAGATTAGGAACCTCTGAGTTAAATCAACGGCACGTATTTATTTTTTAACCAACACAATATACGAAACAAATATAAAACCTCTCTTTATTCTTATAAAATTAATGGCCACAGTGGCAAGATTTCAGCTTCGGGGCCGGAAGGTTTCAGGTTCGAAACCCAATTCCACTGAAGACCCACCTTACATGTGGGCCTATTGCACGTCAAATCATACGTAGGAGGACAAACGTCCTTCCGCTGGTGTGGTACGGAAGTTTGGAGAGGGGGGTTCAAACTTAGATGTCATCCTTGTAATCTGACCGCGGTTCAATGTTACGAGGTCCTTCCCAAAATAGCCCTCGTGTTTCTTCAAAACGGGACGTTAATATAGTTAAACTAAAATAAAAGATTGACATAAAATTATGAGCCTTTATTCTCATAAAGGTAATATAAATGAACTATGAAAATTATTCGATGAATCCTACTAACAGAAAACGTATCACCACACAGTAACCCCCTGGTTAGATGCAATATTCAATAGATATGCATTAATCCCTTTTCTATTGTTTTATTCTACTTTTAACTCATTACGGATTGATTTTAATACAGAATATTTGTTTATATTCTCATTAGGATTAGTTATTATAGTTATAATAGGAAAATTATTAAAAGCGGATGAATATATGGCGGGGTCAGAGTTACAGTAGATAAAGTCGTCTTTTTTTGTGCTCATTTTGCACTAACACTGCCATGATATATTATAGTTATAAAAGGAAAATTAACAAAAACGAATGAAATATTTGAAGAGTTCAGAGTTATGGATCAAGTCCATGTTTTTTTGCTCATTTTGCACTAACACTGCCATGATATATTATAGTTATAAAAGGAAAATTAACAAAAACGAAAGAATATATGAAGAGTTCAGAGATAAAATGGACCAAGTCCATGTTTTGCCCATTTTGCGCTAAAACTGTAATGGATTTCTAATGTGTGTGGTTTTATGATCCAGTTTGTCCTTTTATGATTTTTTAACACACACACACACATACACCACTACGACATAAATATATAAAAGTAGAAACATCACATGGCTTAGAGCCGGGTCAAATTCTACCTCCGCTCGGGGGTAGGGTCAATAGGAATCTGAGGGTGAATCCCTTCGGGGGTGGGGATGACAGTTCTACTTTTCCCTTTCTAGGGATTACTGTAGCCAAGTTTCCACAAACACTGCCATGATATATTATAGTTATAAAGGGAAAATTAATAAAAACGAATGAATATATGGCGGGTTCAGAGTTAAAGTGGACCAAGTCCATGTTTTGCCCATTTTGCGCTAACACTGCCATGGTAGTATAGAAATGTTATATTTCCTGCGTAATATTGATTCAAGTCCACAGTTCAATTTGTATTCAATAGGCAGAAAGAGCAAGTAGAAGTCCACTTTTATGTTAAATGCTGAGAAATGAATATCATGGAACTTGGTCCACTTTAACTCTGAACCCTCCATATCATAGAATAAGTTTTATATCCGTGAGATACATTACGACCATTTAACCCTTTCAATCCCATTAATGTCACGTGGAATCATCAATATGTTTTTTTGTTCGGCATATAAACCTGCCTCTGATATCATATGGACATCATTAAATTCTTCGCATTTTCCTCTTTTCAAATATATTTTTTATTCTTACCAATAGATAGCAGCACTATCAATTTTATCTATTGGAAAAATTGCCTTTTTGAACTTCACTTCATTCAGCAAAAGATGTCAAAACAAAAATCAAGTTTAACATAATTTAAATGAAATTACAATTACAATTTCATTCTTATTATTTTTATATACATAAGTTAAAATATTTTATTTGAACTGTTTTTGATAAATATTTATTTTAAAATTTGGGTTTTTATGTTCCACGAAACATCATAATTCCAATTAGAATCACTTTGAATTTGAATTCAAAAACTTTAAATTATTTTTTGAACTTTTATTTTAGGCCCAAAATGAGTACATTTGACAAATTTCAGCAACTTAGAAGGAATGACAAAGGTACAAATTTATGTATTAAATAATGTTTCTTTTTTCCAGAAAAATGCATGCAAACGAAAGAAGTTGGGCCCTGCCGTGGCTATTTTCCCCGTTGGTACTATGATGTGAATCGCAGCATGTGCCTTCAGTTCATCTACGGGGGTTGCAGAGGGAATGGAAACAACTTCGACCGGTACGCTGATTGTCACCGAACGTGTGAGATCGCGCTTTCAAATGCGGACAACAACAAGGC
>BGPR01038298.1:0-14776 GCA_013235015.1 Araneus ventricosus | reverse complement strand
AAGCTGCTTAAATAACCTTAAAGGTTATAGTTGAAGGGGCATGGAGTGGTGTTATGTTATGTCTCACTGTCTGTGAACACGATAATTCAAAAACTCAATGAGATAGACATACGAAATTTGGTTTGCTGTCTTTACACCAAAATTGTAGATTCCTTACAAAATTTGTACAAAATCTGTCTGTCCATTGGAGTGCATATGAACACGAAACGTCAAAAAAAACCCCAGCGAGTCAAGTGAATGAAATTTTGCATATGGTTTTATTGGTAGAATTGTATATCTGTATTTAATATTTAACCAAATCTATCCATGGGTTTACTGTCTGTCGATTTTGTTTTTATGGCGCAAGGGCTAAACTTAGGCCATACTGCGCCAAACGTAAAGTGAGAGTTATAAGCAGAAGTTAAAGTCTAAAATGTGATAGTGACGAAAAAAGCCGATTAAAAGGGGAAAATGTTGTTACAGAATGAAAGATCCATGTTAAGAAAAGTGCAAAACTCGTGTAAAATTAAATTAAATGGGTAAAACCAATAGTTTTCAAAAAATTAAAAATATTCGGATGAAGAGGATCTCCAAACAAATCACAAATGCTTAAAAATGGCGTGCCACAAAGAGGTAATTGATGATGATTAAAAACGCGGCATTCAGCCAAAACATGAATGACGGTATTATGATTATGGAAAGTTGTGCATGTGGGGCATTGTTCCGTATATGAACGCGATAGCTCAAAAACGCAACAAGCTAGAGAAGGGGTTCCCAACCATTTTTTCCCTCGCGTACCCCTTGATTATTCTTTTTATTTTCGTGTACCCCCTACTGTCACATCCCCCTCCAACCATCCGTCTATACAAAGAAGTTTTAAGATAATGTTAAGGGCCTAGATGAGGTTCAGAGTCAAATGAGTGGAATTTATAACATTTGCAGGACTTATTTTTGATTTTACGTTTTATTCCATTTTTACAATAGTATTAGTTCAAAGTCAAAACAGATTAAATCAGTATTGTAATAATTTCGCATTAACTTATAAGGATAGCTAAAAGTTACGCTTCCTTTTTCTTTCTTTTTTCTTATTTTGAGGGTAGGTTTATTTCTTGCACGACTTTCATTTTATTTTTTACCTGAACTTGGGAAATCAAAATTCTGTAACATATTTAATCCCTTTTTTTTCTCTTGTCCGCCATTACCGATTTTGAGTTCGCGTACCCCCCAACTGGTCCTTCTCGTACTCCCAGGGGTACGCGTACCACAGGTTGGGAACATCTGAGCTACAGGAATGAATTCTAGTCTATGATCATCTCACCAGAATTGTGGATGTAAAATTTTAAGCCAAATCTATCGGTCCAGGTTCGAAACCCTATTCCTCTGAAGATCCTTCGTGTATTGGGCCTGTTGTCCGTTTAATCAAAAATTTACCTGATGATAAATTAGGTTTGGAAATAAAGAGTAAAATAGAATAAAATACTGACTTTTATGGGTTACACTTTTAAAAAGATTATCCGACATTTAATTTCTCGAAAACATTAGCCATGCAGCGGACAGGAAGTAAAATTCATCATACGATTCTGCCTGGCCAGATTCGAACCTGTGGCAACTGGTTCGCAATCCGGTGTCGTCCCACTCTTGCTTAGGGCCCGGAGGGTTCCAAGTTCGAAACCCTAATCCACTGAAGTTTCACCGAGCAAATGGACCTGTTGCACATTAAATCATTCGTGGGGGACCAAACGTCCTCCATCTGGTGTGGTGTGGAAGTTTGGAGGTAGGGTGCCAACTCTGGTGTCGTCCTCGTCCCCTGACAGCAGTTCAAAATTACGAGGCCCGTCCCGAAATATCCCTCGTGTGGCTTCATAACGGAACGTTGATATAACTACACTACACTCACTGTAGTTCGAAGCTATACACAACGCGTACCATGTCGTATAAGTATACGATAAGGCCGAGGGGAGAACACTAACGCTGGTTTATTATTATGCACGTAAAAGGACAGTGAAAAGAAAGCATGTGAAGTATCTGAAGGGACTTTATGGTACGGGGGGCCGGATGCTAGTGTCAAGGGAGTTATTCCTATTAGCACAAGATATTTTACGATATCTCTACGATGTATTCTGAATGCCACGCAACATCGTAAAGATAACGTATGAATATTGTAGGGCATCTTGTGCTAACAGAAATGAGTCTATTAACACTAAAGCCGGCAATTTACCTGTAGTTCATTCCATCTATTTGGCCCAAGACTGGTTTTTCCCCCCACCCATTTTAATCGAAAAATCCAGGCATGTCATTCACTTGATGTTTCAAAGTGCGCTGGCGATAGGGGGAGAAAAGATCGCTTCCCCCTACTGCTAGTTTTCGATTCCCCCATTCCTCCCCCCAGCGGATTTCCGATTTGCCACCCTCGTCGCGAGGTTCAAATCTAGGCATGTTCTATGATATGCCGCCCTAGCCTCGTTTCGGGTCTCAAATGAAAATCGGCGCATGAACGGCTGGAAGTTGATTTCGCTGGAATTCCATCCCTTTAAATAATTTGTTCTAAATTTCATATGTTTCCGACCTTGACGATTGCTTTTTCCTTCCCAAAATTTCCATTTTGGAGTAGATATGAATGGCCTGCTTAACATATACAAAAGTGTTGTGGTTATGATTCAGAACAATGAAATGAGCGCGAGAAATCTGTTGTAAAAAATTATGCCATGGTAAAAATCTTCGATACTTTCAGAAGTCTCGGTCATAAACTATCGTAAGATATCGAATACAAAATTCCTTCTTATTCTATATCGCATAATTTCTGCTATGTTGTTCTTACATTGGTATGTTGGTATTGCATTGCACCATCCGCATCCCTAATGTTAGTGCTATAAGGTCAGATTTGGGCGGATGAAGGATAATTTTATTTTTTAAGCGAAACACGTTTAACAAGAAAGAAATACGATTATGAAATACATAGACACAAGACAAGTGCAAACACATAAACGACACAGGAAGCGAAACAAAAGAAACAGATGTAAAAAATAACAAATCGAAAAGAAAAATAAATAGAACAGTTTTAAGTTGCTAGAATTGCATGTCAGTTTCGTTCAAAAGCCTCGTGCTGAAATGCTTTCTTCCAAAAAAAAATGATTATTCCCATCACACATGCAGCACATTTAGGAAATCAAAATCTGGTTCTTGACAAATTTTTCGTGAAAATATTTTTCAACTACCGTAGTATATACTGTGTGTAGAAGTTTCGATATGACAGGAAACTGTTAGCGGACACTTTGTAGCATAGGGCATTGGAACACCTTTATCTCCGAAGGTGAGTTACACGAATTCGAAGATTGAAAATTATTGTTGGCAGCATATTTGTGGCGTAGCTGTGGTGCAGTGGCACCCGAGGCTTAAATTGTTTGTTCGCCCCTCATTTCCGCCAAGTGAATCCAGTTTTTTTTCACTAAATTGTACGAAAGATCTGATCCTTATATCTATCCTTCTGATTGAGTAATTTTTCTAAATCACTACTTAGATGCAACGTTTGCAAATGTATTCAAATACCGGCGAGTCAAACGATTTGTTATTTATATGCATCACAAGCAGGCAGACCGACAGACAATTAGCCCTTTGACGGATTTGGTCCAAAATTTAATACACTGACGGAAAAAACATCATAATACTAAGAAAGAGTTGCGCTAGATCAGTGGTTCCCAAACTATTTTGGTCGTGGAACCCCAAAATTTGTTGCCAATGATCGCAGAACCCTGAATATTTTTAATTAACGACTTTTCAAAATTAATATCTGATATTAAAGGAAACAGGTATTATTTTGGCATTTCAGATTTTATTGAATTAAGCAAAACTCAAAAAAAAACAATTCATCATAGAAATAATTAATAAAAATACAAAACATGAACTAAAATAAATGGAAAATCTTTAATGTGAAGGATGCACTTGCTTCTTTGATTCCATGATTCTCTTAAAATTAGGCATTAGGTTTGATAACTGAACTCGCATATCTGGTGCAGCATCAAGTTTGTTACGATATTTAGTTTTTGTCGCAACATATTTTGAAAACTCAGCTTCACACAAATAAGTGGTTGCAAACGGCAATAGAATTCGAATAGCCTGTTTTGCTAAATTTGGATATTCATCGAATACATCTGACCAGAATATTGTTAATGAAACTGGTCTAAATTTGGCTTCTAATTGTGTATCCGAACTCAATTCAATCAAATTTTCATAATCCATGGAATGAAATCCTTTTGGTTTTTCTTTTATTTTAAAAGAATTTTGTACCCAGTAATTATATGGATTCTCTAGGTTTGGAAAATAATCACTGAGTGATTGTTGTAAACTGGACAGATGTGTTTTTATACCATCACGGATTTCCATATCTAAATCCACTTCAGATTCTACAAGAAAATCACTAAGCGTCTGGAAACACTCGAAGTTATTTTGCTCCACAGCTGAAATCCAATATTGTATTTTCCTTGAAAAGGCAACCAATTTATCTTTTGCTTGCAATATGTTGACTTGTTTTCCTTGCAGAGCCAAACATAATTCGTTCAATTTTCCAAATATATCAGCAAGGTATGCAAGTGTAGATAGCCAAGCCATATTATTTAATCTGTCTGATAATTCAAATTTAGGACCAATAAAATAAGCCATCAGTTCCTTTCGCAATTCAAATATTCGCACAAGCATTTTACCACGCGATAACCATCTAACTTCTGTATGAAGAAGCAGTGTTGTGAAGACTTCCCATATCTTCGCACATGGCTTTGAAAATACGTGATTGAAATGGTTTGCTTTTGATAAAATTAATAATCTTCACTGCTTCGTCTAGAACAGATTTAAATGTCACCGAAATCCTTTTTGTTACTAATGCATATCTGTGAAGAATGCAACGAGTACTGTTACAGTTTTTTGCAACATTTTTAATCCGTGCTACAACACCACTCACTTTTCCTGTCATTGATTTTGCTCCATCGCTGCATACTTCAATACATTTTCCCCAATTAATTTCATGCGTTGTCATAAAATTATCAATGCAGTTAAATATATTCTCCCCCATGGTGTTAATGTTCACACTTTCACATAAAAGCAAATCTTCTTCAGTTTTTTTATTAAAATCATACCGAACGAAAACAAGCAAAATTGCTATTTCAGCAACGTCTGTGGACTCATCTAGTTGTAATGCATAAGCGTTACACGCCTGCAACCGTGAAATAAGTTCTAATTCAATGTCATCGGCAATATCGTTAATACGCTTTTTCACAGTATTGTTAGAAAGAGACACACTTTCAACTTGTTTACTATAACTTTCGCCCAATACACACGAAACGATATCTTGAATACAAAGTTTAATAAGTGATTCACCTATAACATGTGCCTCGCCTGCTAGAGCAATACGGTACATACTTTATACGACGCTTCCATTATCTTTTGATTATCTGTTTTGAATTGTTTTTCCATAAAACTCCGGCTTTTATTATGGCTTTCAAGTTTTCTTTTAAAAAAAGAAATATCTTTGCCTTTATCTGTTGGGTGATTTTTTTCCAAATGCCTCAGTAGTTTTGTTGGTGCTAAGGAGCTGTTTGCCAATATTTTGTTGCAAATCAAACAAACCGCAGCGGGAGCCTCCTCGTTACCAGTATTAGTAAATCCAAACGACAGGTAACTAGTATCATATTTACGTCTTTTCGTTGATACCACTTGTCCAAAATTAGAAGAGGAGGCTGTAGCTGTACGGAACTGGAAGTAGATTGCATTGCGGGTTCCAGAAACGCCGTATCTTTAGATCCTGCGATTTCTGCATTGCTACTAACAAAGTCAGTTTTCTTTAACGACCTATTTTCTAACCAACGATCCATTTAAGTTTTAGATATTACGGTATTTGAATACACGATTTGAATTCCAGTTACCGTTTATAATACAAGGGCACAATAGCATTGGCTCAAATGGATGGTTAACCGACTTTGTTTACAAACAAACTAGCCCTCCTACTAGTCTTCCGGTGTATCCTTCCGCCCATGCCCATGTATTTCTACTGGAAATGGTGTGAAAAGGCTCCGTTTTTGTTTAGGGTTTTTCAATAATCCACAGTTTTTTATTTTTTATACATTACTTTTATTATTTTTTTCTTTTCCATTTAATCGTTGTCTTTTAAGAATATGTAATGCAGAAAAGTCAGTAATTATGATGAAAACAAATGAAAGCGTGCTTTGTATGGAACAACTGGTGGTGGTGCTATAAGAAGCCAAGGGACATAGAGTCTATGTCCCTTGGCTAGATAATCGTCTAGCCATCTCGGATAGACAATCTCCAAAGCAGTATCCCGGAAAAGAAGTTTAGAATCTGCCACTATGGCCATCTATTGGTAGGATCGAAAGTTTGATCTCGGTTAAATATCCATACACCGGTATATTGCACAAAAAAAATTACATAAATTTTGGGGGTCGATTGTAAACTTTTCGAGGAAAATGTGTGAATATATTAAACACCATTCTTATTTTTTTTAATCAAATAAAATTTGTCTCGCGGAACCCTTAAATTTTTTCGTGGAACCGAACCCACTTTGGGAACCACTGGTCAAGGATAAGAAACCATTATCAACAGCTCACTGAGTTTGAACGAGGTCGCGTAGTAGGGCTACGAGAAGGTGGATTTTCTTCCCGCGATATTGCACAAAGACTTGGCAGGAATGTATCCACTGTGCATGATTGTTGGCAGCAGTGGTCAAGGCAAGGTACTGTCTCAAGAAGACCGGGTTCCGGGGTAACACGTGGCACTACTGAGAGGGAAGACCGCCGTGTTCGGCGTATGGTTGTGGCGCATCGCACTGCGTCTGAGGCAGATTCGAGCTGCAGTTGGCACAATTGTGACACAACCAACTGTTACATATCGGTTACTTTAAGGTCAGCTCCGAGCCAGACGCCCTGTAGCGTGCATTCCACTGACTCCAAACCACTGCAGTTTGCAACGTGAGTGGTGTCAAGCTAGAGCTCATTGGAGGACGGAGTGGAGATCTGTTGTGTTTTCTGATGAAAGCCGGTTCTGCTTTGGTGCCAGTGATGGCCGTGTGTTGGTTAGAAGGAGGCCAGGTGAGTGCCTGCAACCAACCTGTCTGCGGCCTAGACACACTGGACCTACACCTGGAGTTATGGTCTGGGGAGCAATTTCCTATGACAGCAGGAGCACTCTCGCGGTTATCTCATGCATCCCGACTGCAACTTTGTACGTCAGTCTGGTGATTCAACCTGTTGTACTACCATTCATGAACAGCATTCAAGGGGGTGTTTTCCAACAGGATAACGCTCGCCCTCATACCGCTGTTGTAACCCAACATGCTCTACAGAGTGTCGGCATGTTGCCTTGACCTGTTAGATCACCACATCTTTCTCCAATCGTGCACGTGTGGGCCATCATTGGACGAAAACTCCAGCGACATCCACAACCAGCATTACAAATGTTGCTATGTAGTACGTGAATAAAATTAAGCTTCAGTTGGAAATTTGCTCCAAAGTTCAAGTACCTGGAACCGTATGTTTTTTATGGACAAAACGTCACACATGTACGGAAATTCACCGTGATATGTCGGCAATGTATGGGCCATGTGTAATCCCCTTCCAGACATAGTGAAATGGTGCAAGGAGTTCGGAGAAGGTCGCGCGAACTTGACCGGTGAAGAAAGGCAAGGAAGGCCAATAACGCAAACATAACAGACCTGGTGCAGCCGGTGAACGACGTGATTATCAAGAATCGCAAATTGATTGTGGATCAAGACAGCAGATAATTCTCATTTCTTAGGCAATCTGAAAGAGCATCTAGGAGGACACCAGTTTGCCAACGAAGACTAGATTAGTACGGCTGTTCTACTCTAGCTCCACGACCAGGGAACGGATTTCTATCATCAGAACATTGAATGAATGATTAATGCAACGTTCCGAAAAGTTTTAACAGCGACTTGGCGATTCTATAGAAAAATAGTGTGGTGTATGTGTGCAAAATTGTATTCTAGCGTGCATCTCAATAAAGTGTACTTGACCCACATTGTTCGAATGTAACTTATTTTTTAATGTCCCTCGTATGTCATTACCCCCCCTCCCTCCCTATATTGACTTTCTAGCTGTCAGCAGTAACCTTCTCAAACACCTAGAAACATTCCTGTTCTTACAGACATGAAATCCCTTCCATTTCAGTAAAGGTCGTCAGAAGAATGCAGGTTCGATGGCTTCAGCGCCCTTTATTTAAATCTAATCCATTAGAATTACCGTGGGTGGAATACGAATGAAATGTTTTTTTAAAAAATGCAATAAATGGCGATGCGCAGTGGGTTTGAGAAGTTCTTGAACTCAAGGTTCTTCACCTACGGACGGATTGCTATTACTGGGGGGAAAGTGTCATTGTAAATATAGTTACCTAATACACTTGGAAGTGCCATATTAATTTTATGAAGTCACAGTATATTTACTGCTGCTTAATACAGCGTTATTCAGAAAGAAGGAGCAAATTTAAAATATTTATTTCTAAAGAACGACAATAGATAGAGACACAAACGAAGGGTCACTGGATAGAGGAAAGTTCAAGGTTTTATTTTATGCATTCGGATAATCCCGATAAAAGTGGGCATGCTCCAACACTGGTTGTTTCCACAAATTCAAGAAGATCGGGTTGATTTTATCTTCATTCAAGACGGTTCTCAACCTCATTTCCAACAAGAGGTACAGCAGTATCTGAATGACACAATTCCAAGATGAGGAATCGGAAGATGTGGGCAACACGACCTTGTTCATCTAAAGTGGCCTACAAGGTCACAAGATCTTATCCCTTACGATTTTTATCTGTGGAGGTACATAAAAGACAGCGTGTATGTATTACCTATGCCTGCTACTCTTCAAGATCTGCGAGATCCATTGTTACAGTAGTGAGTTCAATAATGAGATACTTCATGTGTGGCAAGAGATGAACTACCGATTCGATGCTTGTCGCATAACAAATGGAGCTCATGTTGAATACATAAAATAAAACTTTGAACTTTCCTCTATCCAGTGATGTATCGTATGTGTCTCTATCTATTGCATTCATTAGAAATAAATACTTTAAATCTGCTTCTTCTTTCTGAATAACCCTATATACTTGGAAAAAAGAATAAAGAGAGGAGAACTTAGCTGTAAATGGTTTAAATTTTTACATAGCGATTATATACAATCATTTCGCTTTTTCTCAAGAGTTATGTTGGTGTGGTGGGGCATCAGGTCGTGGCAAGGTTAGTCGTTGGTTGGTCTTCATATGTTCATTGGGTTTCTGTAGTCATAGGCTGCTACTTCTTTAAGTGTCTCATCGTCGATTTTTGTCCAGTTTTTAAATGAATTTTGTGAAAAGTTTCTTGTGAAAGTCATTGACAGTAGTGAGTTGGAGATCTTTCTGTATGAGCTCGAAATATTTTAGGAACTTTCCCAGGACCAGCATGATCAACATAGCCTAGAACAGGAATCAACAACCTGCAACTCTTTTAAAGACATAGTTAGTCTCTTTCTAAGTTAGTAAATAATATTGTATAACAGTATAAATTACAAGATTTAAGTGAAAAATATTCCTAATAATATTTCATGAAAATATGTTGTTTTTCATACTTGGAACAGTTTGCCTGATACTTATATTTAGTTAAAAACTTTCGCATTGGCATATTTTTGCGAACAGATGTCTTCAAGCATGAATGTCGTTAAAAATCAAATATCAGCTGAGCAGTGTGAGTCTGCCGTTTAGTTTGAAAAAAGGAGGTAATGCCATATTCGCCGCATTTTAATGCATGTCTTGAATTTAGTATTTACTAGCCGCCTTCGACGACCAGCTTGTTCGCCGGGAATATAATTTCAACTGAATCTCTTATGTATAAATTGATATTCATGGTTCCCTTAACAAAGTAATTTTAAGTTTCAAATTTTAATAGATATTTAACCCATGTTCTTTCAATAGCCTTGCACCTATTCTGTTCGTTGTCTGCACGAACGTCCCTAATGGAGTCGAGTAACTGTCTGTGTCATGTAGCATACAGTTGATGCCCGTTGATGTAGAGTGAAGTTGATGCCCGTTGTCGGCATCAACTTCACTCTCTTATTCCTCTTGCAAAATATGCATTTGATTTTAACTTTAAAATGTCGCGGCACATTTTACGTCCAGCAGCATATTAGCTGTATGAAATTATGCTGATTAAAACATATCATTAAAGATTAAAATATTACCCTAGCTTTCGACAATAAAAAAGAAACATGCAAATAAATATTTATTTAAACAATGAAAGCGTTTTGAATTGCGTTGCAACAATGAAAAGTATTGTTGTAAATTATGCCAAAAAATCTTTTTAAAAGGTTATTAAAATTAGAGAAAAAATGTTACTGCAACTTAATTGATATCATTGAAAAGGTAAGTTTTTGTTCTTTCAGATGACGTAAAAATAATTTTTGTGTTGTAATATTTTCGGAAATTATTAAGGAAAAACACCAAAATTTCGATTATTTCTTAATTAATTAAAATTCTAATTAAAACTTTAAAAAAAAAACGTCTCCGAAGTCCACATTCCCAAATTCGTGCCAAATTTCCGAAGCAAATTTTGTAGCTCTAAGTCCAGCGGTCTGCCCTATAGAGCGCCAACACACAGGCACAGACATTCTCCTTTATTATTAGTAGAGATATAGGTAAAATATATTATAAAATATATCAGATCTGAACATGTTGTTTGACGGAAGAAAAATGATAATTCATTTGTTAGAATATTTATCACTTTTATACTTGAATAATTATAATCATGACTATTGTAACATTGATAATATATAATTGAATTGTTGCATTATTCTATTATAGTATCTTTAAGAAAAGTAAAAATAAATTCATTTCAACAAAAAAGAAAAATAATAATAATTAATGCTCTACTTTAAAAATGTATATTTCGTAAGTTTAACTTGTGGTTTCGTAAGCATTATTCTGGTAAATATAAATCTAAACATGAGTCTTTACGAAGAAAAGGCTGCCGATACCCTAGCCTAAAGAATATCGGTCAACTATTTCAACATTCCGATAATTGGAAAAAATTTACATATGTATAAAATACTTTGGATTACTTTTATATACATTAATTAAGTTATTAATATCATATTGAATTTTGTTAATTAGTTTCTTTGAAATAGTTACTGAAATTAACTATTCACAGAAAATAATAAAAAAATAGTTACTGAGAGTAACTATTTCATACTCTGAATACACATTTTTTAGGCCACCCTGTAGATTATTTCTGAATGTTGTTGACGCTTAATTGATTTAACCCTACACTTTGTAGCGATGCATATTTGCATCCTTCTTATTTCTGCTTTTTAAAAATATCCGGAATAATTTAATAATTAATTGAATAAATAATTTATTCATTACATTTTTCAGTTGAAATGGTGAAAGCCTTAATCAAGAACATTTAATTAAATAACTATAATTAATTATTTAATTAAATAATTTTTTATGTTATGTTTATAATATATTCCTTGCACTCGTTAGTATAGATTAACATAACTACTTTTGAAAATAAAAAAATACGCTAAGTAAGGTTAAATAAATTAATGCAAATCAATATTTGTAACTAAAAACATTTTTCTTGCTGCAGCTATCGACTCAAATTTCAAAACCTTCACTTAATTATATTTTAAACTTGAAAAAAATAGAATGACACGATTTCTGAAATTTAAGATTGGATACATGAATGATGCGACTATACACACCGTTTAGAAAGCCTGTCCCATTGTCTCCAAGCACAGCCTCGGGAGGCCGAAATGTCTCGTTTTCAGAACGAGAGTCGATCGGGAAGCAAGTAGTGTTCAGCAACGGATTCCGAGACTACCACTTTTGAACGATTTTACACCGGAAAGGGATGTCAGGCAATGAGTCATATGAGGGCATTTCTGGAGTTCTTTGTTAGATCACTCTCAGAAAATTGTAAGCATCACCCTTCCATTCCTCACTTTCCCCCTATTTTGAGGAAAGTAACTCTGCCCGGCGCATGCGCAAAAGCGCGGAGGGTTTCCGAATCCGTTGCTAAACATTAGGTATAGTTGCCATGGAGACAAAACATTAAAGCGTTTTATGTCACTTTTTTACACCAAATATGTTGAGGGGAAGAAAAAATATTACCATGTCCCGAGCGCCATTTAGATTTGTTAAGCCACTTATTGCGACGCGCAGAGAAAAAGTCACATTACGACCCAAACGCGACATACCCTCTTTACGCCACAGGGACAATCCACAGTGACAATTTCTAAAAAAGGCGCGAAAAAATCGAAAAGTCCAACGGTAGCTTCTTTTATACATTAGCTTCCTCTTTACACGTTCATTTAGATAGTGTTGTTGTTGTTGATGATGATCCCCGAAGATCAGCAGAGCTATATCAGGTCCATGAGCCTATTTACATAGTTCTTTTCATTAATAAAGAAATATCCGTTTTCTTACTATTGCTTATATTTTCTATAAAAAAATTCTATTCTTTTGCCTAAAAATTAGATGTCCCGTTCTGAGGGGAAAATAAATGGTCACGTTATACATGAATGGAAAAAAGGGATAGTGATTTACCCTAAAAGAGTGAGGATACTGATGTACTCATCATTTTGACCCACTAATTTTCCGTTAATTGACAAGTAACATACGGAACTTATCCTAGTAACAGCGCACCTAACAATTACGTCCAGTTTTTACCTCATACAAGATACCCGTTGCACAATGAAATTACTCCATCAATATTTTTTTTGAAGCGGTTGCCAATTGCTACAGAATAAATAACGGCATTTTTCACCCTCAAAACAAAAAGTAGAACGTGACGAGCCTTCGCACGTTGTTGTGCGGTCAGAATGGCGTTGCAACACGAGGTTTCGTTTTCTGCTCGCCTTCGGGTGCAACTCACGACAAAAAAAAGAAGGTCATTCGCGCTCCCCGAGGGAGCTATTCTCGAACAAATGAAGCAGACGACTTGTTAAAAAGGGGGAAAAGATCGCAGAACAAAAAGCTAAAGCAGGAATCTTTCCTTAATATGGTTGCCGTTCGCGGAAACAACGAGTTCGGTATAGAACAATCATTACGAATTTTCGAGAACAACTTTTGTTCATTTTTTTAACGGCATTTGGTTTATTTATATGGTTTTGGGAACTGTTATCAGTAATATTTTTTTCAGGTTTATGTTATCGTTTGCATAATACCATTATGCTTTGAACGATTGGCAATGATTTTTAAAAGCTACTTCTTTTAGAACAATAATGGAACACAATTTTTATCATTGTTCGAGAACAATTGTTAATATTCTTTGACAATTTTTTGTCAATATGCATAGTTTTGGTAAGACATGATTTAAATATTTTCAAAAAAGGAATTTTATTATTATTATCATTTGCATAATAGCGTTATACTTTCATGATTTTGGTTTGCAATGAATCTTTGATGCTGTTTTTGACCTGTTTTTTTTTATCCGGTTTAAAAGAGTAATTAATTTCTATCATTCATGTTCACATTCTTGAATTTTCACTTTGACATACATGTTTTTTCCTACTTCTTTGTAAGTTACATTTTATCTGCACTATCCAATATCTGAATTATGTGAATGGCAGATACTGAGAAAGAAATAAGAACTACCTAAGTAATAAAAAAAGAGACTCTTGAAATGTATTAAATTTTCTGACATGAATACTTTTTTATCAGTGTCTTTGCTGAGACAAAAAATTGTGCAGACGCGTAGAATACGAGCATTTTTTCTAAATTTCTTGAAAAAAGCGTTTCAAGTACACAGAGTGTCCACTCTGAACGAAACCCAATAGCTGATTTCTAAACAAACTGTTATAGAATATAAGTATGTACTTCTAGTTGGAAAAATCATTTAAATTACGTAAATAATAATATTTTATGTTGTTTGAGTCAATAAATGTACTGCTGAAAAAATTACGAAGTATATATTTTTGTACATTTCCCCAGCCCTATCAGTCATATTAAGTAAAACATTCTTGAAACACTAACATTTTAAATTAAAACAGTTCCACTCTGCCGCGACTAAAACTGGTTCGAGTTATGAAACTTTAAATATCGCTGTTTTAGACAATTTTACACTAGAAGATCATCCTTCAATGCGCAGCAACATGGCCGCATATTGATTTAAAATAGTGAAATGCAAAACTCCATAACTCAGTCAGTTTTAGTCGCAGAAGAATGGGATTTTATTGCTTGAAATGTTAGTGTCAAATATATATATATATATATATATATATATATATTTGTTAAATATGAATAAAAAGTTAGACTTCGCTTTTTTTTGGTAGTATATTTATTGGCCCAAAAAGTATCTGTATATATATAAAACGCTAAGGTACGAGGCACTAAAAGGGGGTTAATTTCTCTTTTGCCGATGGTAACGATAGGTTTGTTTACAAAATAAAAACCGGTGGCTTCCGCCATGTTAGGCATAACTTCATAAGAATAGACTGCTACTAAATTCGCTCTGGTGTAAAACAACTTTTTCTCGCACAAAATGAGTTTATGACGTAGAGTTCATAATATTTCTTATAATGTAATAAAAATTTAGTGAAATGATTCAAAAGAGATCACTTAGAAATGAAGCGGATGTGCTTAGACGAGCCAGACAACGTTCAGGTCAAAGTCAAAATAGTTGAAATCAGCGACTTGGGTTTTTGTAAAAAAAAAAGTACATTAAAAAAACTTGGAAATAAATTTTATCAAAAAAAAACAAAACTCTCCCCTCCATCTAAAATTCAGCAATCTCTAAAATCCCAAA
>BGPR01038296.1:0-14776 GCA_013235015.1 Araneus ventricosus | reverse complement strand
GAAGGCAAATGAAGCAAAAGCACCCTGTATTACAATTCTTTGAGTAAACTATTCGGTCTTGAGTTAATCCTCGGCCAACCATTTCGGTTATCCAAATTCACAAAGTTTATTTAGTTCTAGAAGGTGAAGGCTCTGTTTCGGTGTAGGAATATTAGACTTTCATTGAAGCCCATATCACCATTGGATAATTTTCATAACGCCTGTTCCATATCTTTTTGTCTCAAAGTATTATCGGTACGTATTGCCACGTTTAAGGACCCTGCCTAAAAATTAGAAAAAGCACCTTTAACATTACATATTAAAAAGAACAATATTCTCTCTATATAAATGATATATATTTTTAGATGTGCAAGAGATCCTTAAGGCTTACCTGGTATGACTTAAGCATCGCTTCTGGTACATCTTAAGCAACATCACGTGTAATATTTTAAATAAGCATTATAAAAGAATGAATTGAATCAGAGCGTTATCTATACTTATAAAAGGCAATGTTTGTGTGTGTGCGTGTCTGCGTGCGATTCCCAGACGAATCTATCGCACTTACAACCTTGAACTTTGGCGCACAGGTAGTCGTAATGGTGACTGAATGCACCTCGAAGCCGAAATTTTAAAATTTAATCTAGAAAATTTTTTATTTAATGTTTTGTGTTGTTTTGGTTAATTTTTCGCACTAATTTCTCAACAGAATTCGAATACGTTTACGACAAAAATATATACACCATCGGAAAGAGCATGCGATTTCCGTTCTAATAAAATTAGTTTTGAATTTCTAACGTAATTTACTGAATTTTGAAAAAAATTCTAAAAATAGTCGGTTAAGCCTAAAAAACTTTGTTTGGAATTTCAATTTCTCGCATCCGCCGTTCTAATTTTGTTATCAATTTGAAATTTGCTGAAGTAATAAACATAACGTTTCTCCGTGATTTAAAACAAGAATGGTTAAAATTGAACAGTTGGTTGAATTTTAATTTTTTTTTTCTGAAGTGTTAAAAAATTTTCGCCTCAAAATTCTCTTTATGGTTCTTCAATCGGTTCTAATCAAGGTCGCGTATTTTCCTGGCATTTCATTAAATCCGACGACACCAACCTTTTTCTATCTGACAGAATGAATAATTCTTCTTTTAATTTGTTCGTTTTATACTGTTTGACAGTCAGTATACGACTATTGAAAAAAAAAAAAAAAGAATTTGGAGAGCCAACCTTCCTAGAGGAAGCGCCGCATTTTTTTTTTGTCTTGACCGAATCAAATCGACCAATTCTAGACCAATGATGGCAATTTTTCCTTCTTTTTTGATTACGGATTGAAAAGAACTTTGGAATGAATAGGGGATAATAGCCTTTGTAGCTGAAAATCCCCAAAACCCTTTTTCAAATAAAATAAAATCAAATCAAACCGCTGATATCTTTAGTTAGAGAAGACTAGAAAAAATGAAATATGATTTCGAGGAGCTATTTACATAATATGGCTTCAAAGTTTAAATCTGAAGTGAAAGATTTAATCTCTCTTTTTCTTTTCTTCTTTGATTCATTTTGGATATATTTAAATACTATAGAAATTATGTTTGTCTGTATCTTTCGAGGCGTATTGTTCCATTTGAAATCGTTTAAGATTTCATTCGGTTTTCATTCTTTAACATTTTACCTGGTTTATAGGAATCAATCCTTTAAATCCTAAAAAAAAACTTTTCCGAAAATATCGGTTTATTTTTTACTCTGCACTGTCAAATGTCATTATCGCGAAGAAAAATAAGCGAGAAAACCAATAATTTGTATCTTTTATTTTGATTTTGATTTCAAAACTTTTTCATGTCAATGTGGACGGGTTTTTTTTTCATTTTGTTGAAGTCCTGATTCCACGGGCAACGCCGTGCGCGTACTGCTAGTAGTTACATAAAAGCAATTATTCAAATATTACAGAATGATACCATAAGAAATAACAGCATTTTATTTATAATATTTATTGCTCTAGTTGTTACGAAATATGCACGAAAATTATAAGAAAACTACCGAAAACTTATTTTTCTGTGAGCTAAAACTTCTTTCCTATTAGGTTCTAACGCATCGGAGCTCCGTTCTAAATAATGGAAATAACGTTGCTGATACTAGTAGTCATCGCACTGCTAGCGTTGCTGATTCGACGAAAACAAAGTCACAATGGCATCGGTACGGCTGGGCTGTGGTACTATTTGAGTAACCTTATCCTATTATTTAATATTACTAAAGAAAAATAATTTTAAAAACTGTGTAGATTTAATGAATCTCTTGCTAATTATCTTCAATTCATGATTCTTTAACTATTCAATTTTTATACTGATATTAGAGATGGCGGTTATTTCGAAAATAACCGGTTTCAGGTTATTCTGGTTTTTTTCACCTCCGGTTTAACCTGGCGGTTATAACCGCTCAAAATAACCTGTTTTCGGATTTTTTTTATAAAAAGCAAACGCCTTTTGTAGTTAATATATTTTATTAATATTGTTTTTTACGGGAAATCAATCCGTTGGCCAACATTTATCTGTTCATAAAGACTGTTTCAGTAATCCGCCAATCAACAGGCGACTTGATGAAGCAGTTGTCGGTGATTGATGCATGAAGATGATGAAAATCTTCATAAACTTTGTAAATTTTAGTGTAATCGAACCTAAAATCGCGCTATTGTGAGATCTCCCCTTTATCTGATTCCCATAAGATGGACCACCTACGAAATCCCTAAGGCATTTGGAGAGGAAGGCACGAGAGGTCATAAAAGAGTCGTAGAAACGGCCCCGTATTATGTAACCCAGAGGGGTTCGGACGAACGGTGCCGATATCGGTTGTTGTAGACCGCCCAAGTTGAAGCCGACAAAAGAAGCAATTACGTTTTGACCCTTTCCAATGATTAGCCTGGAAGGGGAGCGCATGTCTGTGATTGGATGATTTGTTCGACACCCGGACAAATCATTGAGATTTAACTTTTCGGCCACTCCTCTGGGGGGCTGGAAGTTAAGGTTTAAGAAGTGAAGACGGAGAGAAAGAGGATATCAGATTCGGAGATCAAATTCTGAGATCTCGAGAAGGGATCTCGATCATTTGGACATTACGGGCGTTTTCTGATCCCGTAAAAATTAGCCAAACCCTTGGCTAGGTTAGCTCCTGCGGAGAGCTACGGAAATTGCATCATAGCATCCCTTTGGAGGATTGCTGGAGATTAACGAATCGTATACGTAACCTCGCTGTCAACTACCGATCCCGGTATTTCTTACTCATCCTGAATACACTTCTAGCCAGAGCCTGGCTATTTTAATCCTATGGTGGATTACAGAAATCGATTGAGCGTTAGCTAAACCTCAATTGCTTCTACCTAACCTAGGTACGTCTTGGAACTCGCCCTGAGTTGTTGAAACTGCTGAACTCTCATAATTCATGAACTTTCATCGTTTGCATTACGAGTGAACTCACTTTGATAACTGCGACTAAGTCCAGTTACGAACTACATTGACTCTCGCGATCTTCATCCGGGACTCATACTCATTTCTGGAATGTACGAACCAATAGTATTTTATTGACCTGTAAATAGGCCTTTATCCAAGAATCTTTATTAAATTTTGATGTGCTGTATTGTTGTGTCTTGTTGATCTCTGATCAGACACGGGTATCACTGGGCTAAGACCTTACACTGTCTTCCGATCCGGTATTTTCTCCCGGTTGATGGATTTTAAAAAATAACCGAAAAAGCAGGTTAACCGAAACAAAAAATCCCGGTTTTCGGTAAACACCGGTAGGTTTTTCCCATCCTTAACTCATATACACATGGAATCGGGAATGGACTGACATACACATGGAAAAACTTTTGCGTATCGAGGACAGCTCAGAAATATTTTCTTTACTAGCTGTTATGCCCGGCGTTGCTCGGGATTAAAATACTTTCATGTCTAATATTTTTGATGTAAAAAACTACTTTTGTAAAGAAAATTACTATACCCAAAATTCTTTTATTATACGAAATATTTTTTAATTAAAATGAGAATATCAGTTGAACGAGACAATTTTTAAAAACCGCCGGCAGTTAATTTTCTCCCTAAGTTATTAGCATTTATTGCATAGGTACTTCAAATTTTGTTCATAAATCTAGCAATATAAGAAAGATTTTAACGGATGTTTTGGGACAATTACATAGTTACTGAAGTATAGTTGAGTTCCTGAAATACTCAAAATGTGTTTTTCGCGAGAAAACTCATTCATGCCAGCTTCATTCAAAAAATTCAATGTTAACTACTGTTCCATAGAAGACATTTCAAATTCGAGAAAAAAAGTAAGCTCACTTAACGGTAATGTCGAAACCGCTCAAAATGGAGACTAAGAAGCCGTCAGTCACACCTTATTGTTCATGCCTGGCATGTTGCCAAGCCGACAAAAACTAATTCCCGCCTACTTACTTTATGATGCGCTGAATGTGATTTGACATCTGTAATACATACAGCATAGGGTAATTTTCAAGTACGATTTAATGTAGATCGTAAAACGAGCTCAAAAATAAATAATAAGACAACAACAGCTGTATCCACATCAGAAAAACTAATCCCCTGTAAAACATTGGCAGAGAAGACCTGGAATAGCACGATTTTCAAGCAATCAAAATACAAAAGGACACAATCCATAACACGTAAGTTATGAAGAATTCTGGACTTAGACTCAGTTTTCTGGTTGATTGAATTGTCAAATTTTTCCTCTGTCATCCCATCTTGGCAATGTAACTTTCGTAACAGCTATGAAAAGTTCTAGAATTGAGTAAACACAATCGACAGAGTAATTCTAGTTTCTCTGAACCTACGTCTCAGTCTGAAGAATATGTGTGGGGCAGCTTCGCGTTGATCTCGAGTCAATAAACCCAGGCAACAACTTGCATCACTCGATTTTGCACTCGGCAACAAATCATTAAAATACGCAACAGTGTGTTCTCACAGTGAGACTGATCACAAAACTCGATAACGTAGAGTACATGCACAGCATGAATGACGACGATGTTTTACTACAGGGAGGGGAAAAAAGAGACAAATGCATTTTTTTCTGAACATGTGATCGACACTTTAAACTTGTAATTTAGGAAATACTACAGAATGAGTCCGGAACAGCAGGTGGATCTAGAAATGCAGTTTCTTCGATCAGGTAGATATTTTTCTTTATTTGATTACCTTAAAATTGTGTTGAAGACAGTAACAATGTACAATGGTGTGTAGTACAATTAGGTAACTTCCCATACTAGAAAGTTAACTTCATAGCATTAGATAGCAGACATTGCAATTTTAGTAAATGCTGAGCCACTACCGAAATCGTGGACCAATTAATGCTTTCGCGTTAAAAGAATACGCATGCTACATACATTTAATTGTTTTCCAAAGATTAACATTGATAACCTGATAATTTCTCTCATGGAAAATAAATAAAGGCATTTGCAACACATACATATTAAATATACATATCGAAGCTTCTGTATAGCGTATCTTCCGATGTGTTATTTTCGAATGCAACTAATGAAATGATTTTACATTTTAGTATAAAAGGCGTGCATTGAAATTCCATTACGAATAATATTAACTCTTTTCATTTGCATCCATTTCGAATTGTTGCAAAATTTTATTTATCTATATTTTACAGCAAGATTTTATTTATTTACATTTCTACAATATATATAATTTCCTCTGTAGTTATAAATTAGAATTTTTGGTATTTATTCTTCCCATTGATGAATGAACATAAGAGATAAATATCAGAGAATATGAAAATTAAATTATATTGACTTTCTTATGCCTAATGAGTTAACAAAATATGAAATGGAATAAGTAATTCTGTTTTAGTGAACAAGCAAGGAAAACGTAAATTTGTGAGTCTATAAATAAGAAATTAAAAAGTATATATAATATGTATTTTAATTTTTTACTAGTGGAGCTTTGAATACATAGCTTCTTATAATTCCTTTGCAAGAGATACTTGAATTGTGCATTGTATTATATATTTATATCGTTATTTTATATATTTAAGTGTAATTTTCTTTATAAAATCATTGTTTACTATTAGGCTAATAAATACAGATAACATAAATAAAAGTTGCATTAATTTTTGTAAAATTGCACGTTATACATATGTAACACGATGCACGATATGTCGTAAAATTTGTGTAAGCGCGCCCGCTGGAAGGTTATACAACATATTGCACATTTTGCTTTACCATGCTCTTAATAAAATGATAAAAAGCAGAGGGTATTTACTCTATAGCAATTACTAATAAAATGGCCCAGATCTGTCTCTCGGTAACGTTCTGACGTCACCAACAATAAAATTCGCACCATAGCACTGCGAGACGTTAAACAGCATTATTTCGTTGTTAGAGAACTCAAATTTCAGTAATTTTAAATTTAAAAGAGTAATTGCCATTCTAATTTCAAATTTAATAGCTCTAAAATAGTGAAATAAAATTTTCTATCTATTGATATAAAATTTCTCGCTATGATCAATAGTTCCCGAGAAATTTTAAATTATATTAATCATATATTTCAAATTAATTTCCGTTTTTTAATATAAAGTAGTAAATTACGTCAGTGGTATATCATGCGCGTGATATAGTTTGGACGTCACTATGCATCTCATTATTTATTACAATCCTGATGATATAATTTGATAATATTTTTCGGTAACGTTTGACAAGCAGAGAAGAACTTTGTTTTGATCAGAATTTCGAAAAAGAATTCCTTTGAAATTTTAACTTTTGACTTATGTTTGACAACCTGGGAATTTCATGGTTATTGAATTATAATAAATTGTCAAACAGCGAAAAATACTTCACACGGAATGTTGTTTACCAAGAGATATTTTGAATAAAGAAATGTGTAAATAATATGTAAATAAAAAGAAATATTTCATGTCATGAAACATATGTTTATTTTATTTGTTTTCAATCACAGTTAAACATTTCTCTCGCATATATACTATTTAAACATGTCAAATTTGACGGAAAATATCTCGAATGAAGAGGCGATATGCATTGTCATACCATGACAGGTGATTTTCTAGTAAGATTAACATATTTTATGTGTTACGTTGAATGCATTTTTTTCTTAAAAATATCTCAATTTCATGCATTGTAAGTTATAAACCTTTATCAGAGTTCTTGTTTTACCATTTTAAGGAATAATAACACAATACTTTAATGTCTTGTTTGATTCATCACTGTTATTTCAAGATAAATTATTGATGCATTAAGTCTGTATGCAGCTTTAGCAGTATATGCTTTACTTGAAAATAGCTTTTGTGAAGGAAGTTGTCTTATAAAGGAAGGATTATCATTATTGGAAATCTTTCGATGGCACTACAAACAATCATTTCAAACACTTTTGCTGAAATTCAACATTTTTAAACCGTTTACTTCTAAATTATGATTTAAAACGTTGTTGACTGACATACTTTAACTCGCAGAGATTGCGCTTTCAGAAATAAGAATATAATTTATAAATTATGGCCAACATTCAACAAACTTGAAAACATTTACTTTCAGTGTATATCTTGTCATTTGCGCCTTTAATTACAGGTTCTTTGCCATGCCAGTTACCTAAGAGGTTTATAGTTACCATTTTGGGGTTCTTCGGTATGTTCAATGTATATGCAATGAGAATGAACATGAGCGTCGCCATAGTGGCTATGGTAAACATAAGTTCTTCTCTCCCTGAAAATAATACTTTGTTGTACGCCGAATGTCCAGCCGAAGGTAGAAGAGAAGAGGAAATTACAGAGTCCGAATCTAAAGTAAGATAAAGTTAGCATTAATATAGAAGAATAAATATAGTGCAAAGGGGTTTGCAAAATTTGTCAGATATTTCCTTTTACACCATTATGCAATCTTCAGCACAAAATTTAAATGGATTTCCTCCAAAAAATCTGAAAATATGACATTACAGTAAAATGTATAATTCATTTATTATGATATGTCTTGTAAATTTTAACCACTTTCCTGTTATGATAATGGTAATATGCGTCGTCTTGGCGCGTGATATTACATTGACTCAAACAAGTGGTTTATAAGAAAATAATAAAGAATTATTTAATTTTCCAATGATATCATTAGAGTATAAATTTTTACTTATTCATTAGTTGTTGGGTAGCTAAGCCTTATAATGTGAGGAGATGAAGTAAAATATAAAGAGATTAATATGCATTTCGATCTTTTATATTATTTACTACACGTGATTTTGATTTTCTCCTATAATGACTTCCGAACGATGTAGTCTGACTTTACCTGTACCCCATGCGGTACCACTAGAACTCCAGCTTCACTCATAATAAATGTACTATCTACAAATCTCTCTCTTTAAGGCCTCCCAAGTAATTAGGTAACACTTCCCAAAATTGTCATGACATAATATCTGATAGAATCTCCGTTGGGATCTTATAACACCAATAATTACCTCATTTCATACTAAATATAAAAATCTTTTCAATTTTTAGATTTGAAGGTTGTTAAATGATCTTATTGAAAGATATGAAAGAGGTTAAAAAATATTTTGGAAGGAAATACATTTTCTGATAACATTTATTGCATTTGTTGTCAAAATTATTTTTATAAGTCCTGGCTTACTGATTTTGATCGTAACTGCTCACTATTCTGTTGAAAAAATAAATTTAATGTATTCTGCTTGCCTAACTTCATTAAAATGAAGCATTTATTAACATTTTTCAAGTCATTCAATTGAGTCAGCCCAGAAGAGAATTTTTGATTAGAAATTTTGCTCTCATTTAATGTTGATTAGATTAATTGCTCTACATATATGCAGTTTGACATTATGTTACTAGTTTATTAAAATATTTCAATGAAACACAGTTATAGCAAGTATAGCTATAGAATGATACTGAAGGAATTGCAACGCGCATTTTATTTTGATCCGATTCAACTGACGTCTTATTTTTTAAAAAAAATGTATTCTGAAATTATACTCTGATCTTCCTAATTTTTGCATGCAGTTTTTTCAGATGTTGAAGCCACCTCCTTTTTATCTGTTCCGGGTTATGTTGGTCTAATTTAAAAGTATAAGAGATTTTGGTTAGTTCCATAATTCCACCCAAGAGGGCAGTGCTGCATGTCAGGGCTGCTACCAACTATTGTCATCATTGGAGGCCTAAATCTCGTAATAGCAACAAAACAGTCTTGAAAAGCTTACATTTGGGGATTACAGCCTTTGTTGCTTCAAATCCCATAACCCATCTAATTCAAGAATTCAAGCTTACATTTTAACCCACGCATCGTATTTTAACATTTGCACCATGTATTTGATGCGTTTTTATCTATTAGACTCGTTTATCAGAATTTTTTGTATTCCTTGTAGGGCTTGTTATCAATCCTCTCGAAGTTAAAATTTCAAATTTCCTGGGGCGCCTCAAAGCTTTGACCAAAGGAATTTAAAGAAAATTCCATGAACTGTTGGCGCCTAGTGACGACTTTTGCGCAGTGATCCGAATTCAATTTCGAAAAAAAAGTTTTTTCTCTGCCCGCCCTAGTGTATATGTTTGTATTTTGTTTTTATCTAATAGTACTTTTAACGCGATATTCCTACAAAAAAACATCCAATAATTTCTCCTTCCTTCTCAAAACCGGAGAGAATCCATTATCCTATCTCTGATGAGAAAATTGGCTGACATCATGAAAGTTAATGTCTCGAAGGAATAACAAACTATAGATAGCTTATTTTAAAATGAGATGAAAAATTACATTTTTACTGCTGACTTAATGTTTCAGTACAATTAAAAACGAATGCAAGCATAAATCACTATTTATTGTAAACATTCCTTTTAGCTGATACTCTATGTGGTATCAGCATGTCCCTATATCTGTCACTTTTAAGTATTTGTAAAATCCTCACAATATTTCTAAATATCGAAATTTAGTATTCTTCAGCTTTACAAAAACAAACATTTGGAAAATGCATCTGTGTGAAAGAAGTAGAAAGTTTATTTCCCGAAACATATAAAATATCTATTGATAAAATAGAAGTGAAACTTTAACTTTCGCAAAAATCATCAAAATAGTGCATTATTTTTCACTGTCTGGCTGTGCTGTGAGCCAGCATTATTCAAGAACCCTTGTCGACGCATGTGGGCATTAGCAACGAATTGCTAGCTGTGGTCAGGTTGACTTCAGAAGTGTTCCCCTATTTTCTTCCAAGTAAACATAAATGTGTGCTAGCTTTCCCTAAAAGTCCCCAGGCAGGCCACCTAATTCCATACATCACAGCCAAGTTAGACTTCTATCTCAAATTCTACCTAGGGGTATCAACACCATGATCTCCTTCAAAGACTATTCAATCTAGATTTAGAACCTCTTCAAGCCTCCGAGGTTTGTATTGCCTCATATAGAGACCTTATTCAGATCGTATGCTTAAGAACCTTCCTCTGAAATTCCTTCTATATATTACCTTACTCTTGAATTGTTCCAGTAAATATAACTATTTCTCTAAGTGCTTCAAAATGGCGTTGGTTGCCCCTGTTCTAAAATAAAACTCGGATCTTAATCTTCCTAAAAGAATTAGCATCCATTCTCACTTCTTAGCAGTTTGAATAAAGCGTACGGATCTGTGCTTCTTAAACGCATGAATAAGCACTGTGTTGATATTAATATCATCATAACTTAGCAATTGAGTTTCAGAAGAATCCCAAGCACCTAATGTTGGACCAAGAGTTACCATATTTAACAGGTAATTATTCTTTGGTGGTAGATTCTCATTAAAAAAGAGTGTTTGAGAATTTTAATTGTCTTTTAATTAAAAATTAAGCAAAATCGTAAACTGTTTCCACAATAACTTCGGAGCATACTGTCACAAAAAAAACTGTTCTTACACAAATTTAAAATCGAAAAAAAATTAGCTTCTCAGCAATGCTAATTTTATTTCCATTCAATATTTTTCTCTCGTTTCAATACATTTTTAAGTATATATTACAACAATACTTACCATTGTTTTTGTTACTGCATTTACAGTGGCTCATATTTGTTTTTGGACACTTGTGTTTTTGTAACTTACTTTTAAAAAACATCGTCTAAATATGAAAGGATCTACTTCAAAATTTTTTCATATAAACTTTATTTTGTCTATAGTAAAATCTACATTTTGTAATGAAAATAACTTCTATACCTTTTTTGGAAAAAATTAATTTACCGAGAAAGTGTTAAAAACAATCTCACATAAGTAACTGGACACTTTGAACATTCAAAATGTAAACGAAAATATACAAGTAATCAAACATTTTAATACTTTGTTGAGTGTCATTTAGCTGAAATTACAATTTTAATACGTTTTGGCATGGATTCAACTAGTTTTTTTGTGTAAGAATGTTCAATTTTGTTCCATTCCTCTGTTAATACTGCTTTAAGTTGTTCTTTCGAAGAAATATCATTTTTTCTTGTTCTTTTCTCCAGTTCATGCCACACATTTTCAATTGGATTTAAATCTGGAGAATATGGGGGAGTCTTGATAACTTTGGGACAGTTGCGCAGCAGTCATAAGCGAATATTTAGGACTGTATGTTTGGGATCATTATCTTGATACAACTTGAATGTTTTTTGAATTCCAAGTTTTTGGGTAGATATTTTCAGGTTTTCTTTCAGTATACTTATATTGGTCCATATTAGTTTCAATGAAAACTAAATTTTTCATATCAGAAGCAGCAAAACATCCCCAAACCATTATGCCTCCACCTCCATGTTTGACAGTTGGCAATATATTTTTTCGGATTGAGCTCTTCGTTGGGCCTTCTCCACACAGTTCGCCCATCAGAAACAAATACGTTAAATTTTGATTCATCCACAAATATAACACTTTCCCAAAATGACATGTCTTTGTCTACCATGGATTTTGCAAAACCCAAACGTACCTTTCTTGTTCTTTCATTGACGAAAAATTTTCTTCTGGCAACTCTACTGTTGTACCCATACGATCTGATAACTCGTCTAACAGTTTAGGGTTTATTTTATTGTAAATCTTTTTTCTAATTCTATTGTAAGTTTCACTGCACTAAGTCTTGGATTTTTCTTGATTTTATGGATGATGAAACTTAATTTCCTGGGAGTTAGCTTGTGAGGAGCTCCTGATTTCAATGCATTTTCAACAGTTCCACGTAGTTTCCATCGTTTTATAATAGAAAACAGAATTTAATGACTTACTTTAACAAGTTTTCCGATAGTTCTGATGCTTTTACCATCTTTAAAATGTTCTGATTAAATTCATAATAGAATTTCTTATAACTTTGTAGCGCCCGGCGATGTTTACATGAAATATAGAAATGTAAACAACAAAACAAGTTGAATCCATGCCAAAACGAATTAAAAGTGTAATTTAAGCTAAAGAATACCCAACAAAGTATTAAAATGTTGATTATTTGCATATTTTTGTTTATATTTGTTGTATGTTCAAAGTGTCCAATTACTCATGTGAGATTGTTTTTAACACTTTCTCGGTAAATTAATTTTTTTACAAAAAAGGTATAGAATTTATTTTCATTACAATATGTAGATTTTACTATAGACAAAATAAAGTTTATATGAAAAAATTTTGAAGTAGATCCTTTAATATTTAGATGTTTTTTATAAGTAAGTTTCAGAAACACAAGTGTCCAAAAACAAATGTGAGCCACTGTATATACACACTCGTTGAAACTATATTAAATACATTTATATCTGCACACGTTATTGTTAGTACTATATAATTAAGAGTAACTTTTTAAAAATAATATTAACACCAAATAATTAAGCCTAAAACATTATTATGCAAGAATGTTTTGGACTAGAGATTCGAATTTCCTTGAAATATTCTGTAATTCCGTTTTAAATAGCTGTTGTTTAAAGATTAATCTTGAATACTAATCCTTTTGAAGAAAGTGCCTTTTGCATTTTAGGCTGCGCGTTACAATTGGGATTCCGTCACCCAAAGTCAGATCATTAGTTCTTTCTTTTACGGTTATTTCATCACTGTGATTATTGGAGGTTATCTGGCTGAAAGATTTGGAGCTCACAAGATATTTGGAGCAGGCATCTTCATGACAAGTGTTCTCTCTTTATTGACCCCGATCACTGTCCAATGGGGTTTGGTTCCTTTGATTACCTTGCGAGCTCTGGAAGGACTATGTGAGGTATGGATTTCATTTATTACGTATGCATCATCTAACCCTAATATACTATATAAACTGCCGTAATTCACTACAAGTGCGGGAATTAATACAACAAAAATTAAACTGGCATTTTTTAAATTTACAAAGTATTTATGAATTCTGTAATGCATCAGAGGGGTGATTAAAAAGTATTGGGACTGGTGCCCTACCTCAAAGCTGAAACTCGCAGAGAGAAGATGCTTGGTAGATATTGAACTTGGATTTCACAAGGTCGTAGCACTCGCCACTTCTGTATGCTAGAGCTTTGAAAAATATGTGGGATGTGCTTAGTCGCCTTTTTCATGGCAGATAAAGTTGAGCAGAGAATCTACATCAAATTTTTCCCGAACTTCGTGATATTTATGCAGGGTTGAAGAAAGTTTGTGGCAAAGATTGTATAAGTCGCAATGTCTTTATGACTTTTTGAATCTTTTCCATCATGACCGTGAAAATGTTGAAAGTGACGACTTCCAAAATATCGACAAATCTCAAATAGATGACAATATAATGAGATATAAAATGACTGGTGATGTGCCTTCAGCTGTGCATGAAAATCATAGAATCACTTTCCTTGAATTGCCTTTAAAGTCCAGCATTAGGTATATTTTATTTCAATCCATTCTGACGAAAGATTTGAGTATGAAAGATGTGCTCGCCTAGTTTCCCCAGAAACTGCTCTCTACAGACCAAAAAGAAGACAGGCTTTCAGCTGCGCTCGATATCCATGAATGTGCTGAAAATAAGGAAAACTTCCTGAAAGGGATTGTAATAGGGATGAATCGTAGCGATATGATTAAGATCCAAGGATATCGAGCATTCCAAGAAATCTAGCGCAGTTTTCAACTCAACTCTCTCATCCATAACGAATGTGACGACAGCTCAGAATACACATTATTCTGTCCTCTACATTTTTTCATATACTATTTCAAATTATATTACAATATGAATGTACCGTACAGTTTCGCCTCGCTCCTTCGGTTGAATCATAGTCGATTTGAAAAATATTTATCTCAACTATGCCGATTTCCCGTCTTTGCGATCTAAATTAGCTATCTAAAACTATTCAGGAAAAGGTTTGAAGCATCTGGTTCAGTTCTACTCAAATTCCTGAATATTTCAGGTAAAAAAAATTTAGTTGTACATCAAGAGGTTAAACCCCTGACTGCTTATTCGCGATCTCCGCTAGTTAGAAGTAAGTCAATTTTCTCCTGCGATTTTCGGAAGCAATTGGGTTTACTTAGAACTATTACAACCTTTAAGCGTATTATACTAATAAATCCTTCCACATAAATAACAATTCGCTTCGTTCAACCTTATTTGAACATATTTTCATCTAATTAGCAATTTTAAAAAATTCGACAGTCGAGGGGTTAAAATTATGACTTGAAGCAAAGCGACAAGATAATAATTTGTAGGAACTGGAGTTAGCAAGTATATTAAAATAAGAAATGATCTTTGAAGTAAAGGATCATGATTTAGAGCATGAAAATTACATCAAACCTTTAGTTTAGACTAATTTGAGCATGTTTATAACATCAAAGTTTGAATTACTAGTGAAAGGTGCGAGATTTTAAATGCATTTAATATAAAATTATATGCGCAAGAATTATTAGAG
>BGPR01038295.1:0-14776 GCA_013235015.1 Araneus ventricosus | reverse complement strand
AAATGAATCCTTAAGTGATACGGAGCTTCCATATCGCAAATGAAAATGATACATATGAAAAAAAATGATTAAAAAATTCCTTTTATTTCTAGTGAGCATTCTTATAATTTTCTGTTATAACTTTTCTTTCATAAGGCAAACTATCTTTAAAAGACAGTTCTCTTTCTTAGTGGATTGATTTTAAAATAAAAACTTATCTTGTTGATTTTAAATTACTTTAATATATCAAAGCACTTTTCTAAAAATAATTTGGCGAATCGTAAAGACATATCTGAAATGCAAAATTTTACTTCAGATGCACACACACACTTACCTTTATTTATCTTTTTCGATATATTCCAAAGACATTATAAGCATGCTAAGACGCAAGGTCGTTTTCCCGACAAAAACCTGCAGCACGTTTTGATAACACTACATCGACGTGTTTAAAGCTGGTAGTTCGAAAGTATATTATAAATATCGGTGCTGAAATCAATGTGCTCTTTTCTAGCTATAAACAGATCAAATACGATAAAACGATATCGACGCAAAAAAACGTCAAAATGTCCTGCGTTTCCTCTATCACATGATGTAAAGTTTAATAATATCCTTGTAATATTCGTAACGAATATATATATATATATATATATATATATATATTTGTAGAATTATTAAAATATTTAAAGAAAAGAAATTAATTAGATAACAATATCGTTTGGCTGAAAAAGAAATTAATTAAAAAAATCGTTTGGTATTAATTCTTTTCTAAATGTTAAACAAATAGTGTGGCAACAATATACATATTTGTCTTTTACTAACATTGCCTAGCAACGGAAAAGAATAATGATGATTGAAGATGGAATTCGATGTCAGTAAATCAGTGACGTAACGTTTGTGATATAAGTGTGTTTGTTTTACATGTTTGCGCTGTGGAAGACGTGCAATAAACATATTATTTTTGATAAAGAATGCTCCACGATTATTCATGCTATGCTGAAATACATCACACCCTATTTGAAAACATTACATTAAGCAAAACTCTTATTTTAATTGCGCCCATCCATAATATATTAGTGTAATATAACCAATTAAGGACCAATTTTAAAATTTTAATTCTAATACTAAATTTAATGTTTCGTTCGTTCGTTTCGAAAGAAATTCTTTTAAGAAATCAATTATTTTTGAAGTAATGAAACTGGAAAACTGAAACAACTCTCAGAAATATTATCATAAAATCAATTTCTTCAAATTTTATCTTGAAGTTTAGTCGTTTAAGTAACAAAATAAATATCTTGTTCGTTTAAGAAATCAATTATTTTTGAGATAATGAAACTGAAAAACTGAAACTACTCTCAGAAAAACTGTCATAAAATCAATTTCCTGAAATTTTATCTTGAAGTTTAGTCGTTTAAGTAACAAAATAAATATCTTGTTCGTTTAAGAAATCAATTATTTTTGAGGTAATGAAACTGGAAAACTGAAACTACTCTCAGAAAAACTGTCATAAAATCAATTTCCTGAAATTTTATCTTGAAGTTTAGTCGTTTAAGTAACAAAATAAATATCTTGGATTAATATCATAATTTATGTTTAGATAATAAAAATAGTTTAACTGCATTTTTTCGAATAAATTAACAAAGTAATGATTATTTAGTTAAATTAATTGAAAAAAATGGATTAATTTGATTATATTTCGTTAATTAAATTACTATTCTCCCAAAATAAATTTTCTTTATACTGTTAATATTAGTTGATATGTATTTGCAGTTCCTAAAATATACGTCTGATTTTTTTTTAAATGTATATTGTGAAATATTAATTCCATTACTTTACAAGCAACGGAATGTCATATTAAACTTTTCTTCACCAGATGGAGCCACGACCTTATCGAAGATGAATATTCGTATTAATCTCCTAGACATAGGTATCGTGTCCTACTAGTTTAGCGAATAATCACAGAATTCAAATCTAGTTAAGTCAAAATAGTAATTAATTTAAAAGAAAAAAATTATTTGGTCACACTTAAGTGTCTCAAATGTCCTCTACGTTCTTACATGGATTGAAATAACAATTAATGTCCTAAATAAGATATGACATCTAGTTAGGAGGTTAAATAAATTCGTAGGTCCAGGTATAAAACCCAGGTTGGGAATATTGTTTGAATTTTAATTTATTAATATGATTTTCTTTAATTAATCAATCTGAAACGATACATTGTTACTGAATACTGAATCGATACATCGATATTTAACTAGAAAATTTAAAATTGTAGTTAAAGTCAAAGTAGTAATTAATTTAAAAGATGAAAATCATTTGAACACTAGCTCTTAAGTATCTCGGATGTCCTTTACATTCTTATATTAATTGAAATAACAATGTCCTAAACAAGATATGGCATTTAAATAGGAGGTTAGATAAATTCGTAGGTCCAGATTTTTAAACACGGGTTCCCAGATAGCAATTTTAGTTTGCAGCAAAGTTGCAGAAATCTTGCCCTGCAAATCTGCAAGCTTGCAGCAAGTTTGACACGGCAAGAGTGCAAGCTTGAAACAAGTTATTGCAAACGAGTTAGTCACCACGCGTCGAACTTGCAGCAAGCTTGTTGCGTCAAACTCATTGCAAACTATAACAAAAACAGAGTACACAGACCCATATAACAATTTTAGTTTGCAGCAAGCTTGCACTGCAAATCTGCAATCTTGCAGCAGGGTTGACACGACAAGAGTGCAAGCTTGAAACAAGCTTGCAGCAAGTTAACGCAAGCTTCGAAGTCACCACGCGACGAACTTGCAGCAAGCTTGCCAAGTCAAACTCATTGCAAACAGAGTACGAACACAACCTCGGATTGGAACTCGCTACCTAGCATCACGCTCTAAACCACTCAACCAGCTAGACTGCGAGAGGAGAAGATAGATTGTGCTAATAGATCGCGCATACGATTTATTTTAAACTCTTTTTCTTGATTTCATTAATTTTTTAAATTTTGTGTTGAGAACATGATTTGAAATCAAATAGAGAGCGATTTTCGCTAATAATTACGTTTTGCTAGTAGAATAAATTATGAAATTAGGTTTCAAAAGTAATTACTTTTAAAATGGGACAAAATGTAAGTTTATTTTTCAACAAACATTGACTGTTTTTAAGGTTTCATTTTGTTTATAAACGTTAAAATTTAAACATTAGGAAAAAGGCGATATAGTTTTCTTTAAAGTGCGAGTTCTATATTTAGTAAAAAGATGGAAAATGTTTCAAAATTTTTTTTATAAAAAAGTTCGTTTTTTCACAAATTATCATTGATTTATTGAATTAATAAAAAGAAAGACGGTCTAGGAGATGCTATTAAAAATCGGATGTTTTTTTTTAAACAGAGACAAAGATAATTATCTCTTTGTGTTATCATCTTTTCATCAAGCTTGTTTTGCAAACTCACAGCAAGCTTGCATTGCAAGGAGGGGTGACGCTAGTTGTCACGGCAAACTTGTGACAAACACGTTTTGCAAGCGAGGGTGGCGATTCTGCATTGTTAGTTTACCACAACTTCGCTTCAAGCTTGACGCGTCAAATTTACCATGGCAAGGTAATATCAACTAAAAATCAAACTTGCTGCAAACGTACGTGCTATCTGGGGACAAACCTCGGATTCGAAAGTTAGAATTATACACGGTGTCTCAAAAGTAGGGTTGCCATAACTGACGAGCACTGATACGGGACGTTTAAGTGCTAAGTATACAAAATATGAAAAAAGTGGGTAGGCAATATTTTATTTCACTCTGATAAAAAAAAATCAATAAAATTTAAGCAATCTAATAAAATGAAAGCATAGAATAAAAAAAAAGATGAAAGGCTAATCCTTTTTAGCCCAGTCATATTTTAAAGTTGATTTTACTTTATTAATTATTAGCATTGCGCACACGGCGTTCGCCGTGGAATCAGGACTTCAACAAAATAAAAAAAGGCCTCATACAATTACATAAATGAAAGTTTAGAAAACGAAATGAAAACAGAAATATATATATAATTGAATTGGTCCGCATCTTTTTCCTCTCGACCGAGTACCGTTAATCCAAAACAATGTTAAAAAATTACAATGTGATATTTATTACACAGCAAGCAAAGTATGAAAGGCAAAGAAATAAATTAAGGCACGCTTAAAAATAATAATCGAAGTCATCGAGTAAATAAATCATCTCCTTCCAGAACGCGAAAGTAATGACGTCATCCTGCCCCGTCAACCAGAAATGAAATTGCCTGCAACGTTCCGGAGAGCTGTCGCGGGAGGAGGCCTCGCTAGGGGAAAAATATCTTTCAACTACCAGGAAAAAATTAATTAAAAAAAACGGGAAAAGATATTTTAACCATTCTTGTTTTAAATCCGACAGAACTGTTGCAGTTATAAGCTGAAAAATTTTGAAAATGATATCTTTATTAGAATATCGGATGCAAGAGTTTTAGGGATTCCAGAAAATTTTATTTTTGAAAAGTTACTATTTTTAAAAAAATTCCCAAAATTCAGTAAATTAAGTTAGAACTTCGAAACTAACTTCATTAGAACGGAAATCGCGTGCTCTTTCCAATGGTTTATCTATTTTTTCGTACAATTATTCGAAACCATTCTATTGAGAAATTAGTGCGAAAAATCCACCAAAACAACACAAAACATTAAATAAAAAATTTCTAGATTAAATTTTAAAATTTCGGCTTCGAGGTGCATTCAGTCACCATTACGACTACCTGTGTGCCAAATTTCATGGCTGTAAGTGCGATAGATTCGTCTGGACATCGCAGATACACACATACACACACAAACATTGCCTTTTATAAGTATAAATGTCATTTCATCTTTCGCATAATTATAAAATTAGGCACAAGTCATTTTAAAATTATAATGACAAATCAAAATTGCTTCAATCGTCTTCACTGAGAACTGTTTCTTTTGTCCGACCATTGAGTTGACAACTGGGAAAATATTCTCTCCACATTGTCACTGCGGCAAATGCGAATTCGCATAACTTTAATTAGACATGACTTCTGATCAATATCCTTTGTATTTGCAAAACGCTTCAACTATTTCTCTTCCCTATTCAATTTCTTGGTGGTATTATTTTTCTCTAAATAATCTTTTAAATATACAAACTGTTTGAATAGACTCTCAGTGTTGCCAATACGGGACAAAAACGAACAAATAGTAATACCGGACTGAGTAGTGAAATACGGTGACCCCGTCCGTATACAGGGTGTCCACACTTATCAATAGCTAATTTATAAACCGTTAGAGATAGACATATAGTTCCAATTGGAAAAATGCTTTAAATGAAGGGAAGAATTATAAGTTTTTTGAGTGAATAAACATATTCCTGAAAAGATTATGAATTCTAACTTTTTATACGGTTCCCCGGTCCTATCAGTCATATTTAGTAAAATATTCTTAACACTCACAGAATTTAAACAAAACCAGCGGGAGTGGCCTCCCCTAAACTTTCTCGTGTACTTTTCAAACATTTGTCATTTCTCTTCCCCTTGCGTTGATGAAAAGTTCGAACCAATTGTAACCCAAAATGCAATGACTATCAGAAGGTTTTTCATTGTTGATTATAGTGATAGTAAAATATTGAGGTGAAGAATCGTATTCAAAAAGATACGTAAGTATTAAAACTTCGCAATATTTATTTTCTTATCAAACTCGAGCAATGCCAGTTCCGCGTGCGGAGAAGAAAACAGGAGAATAGCTTGCGCATGCGCAGAGATTGTTTCCAGCACGCAAGTAAAACGAGACGACCTAAATGTTTGCTTCCTTACAAAATCTCGCCGCCAGAATTGGTTTTTGGCAAACTGCCAAGTTTTCGAAGTGTCTCTTCTTTGCACAGGCATTTCTACTATTGCGCATGCGTATGGAGTTGAACAAGTATGCGATTATACAGACCGACAGACAATCAACCCTTTGAAGGATTTGGCCCAAAATTTTATACGGACCTACATTCGTGACGATAAAACTGTGCATAAAATTTTATCCATCTGGCTTTTCAAGTTTTTGAGTTATAGCGTTCGCATGTTATCGAACATACAGACAGACAGACTTCCCGTTGACGGATTTTGTCCAAAATTTGATAGAAACCTACGAATTATGTTTAAAGACCACATACCAAATTTTATCCCCGTAGCTCTAATAGTTTGCGAGTTATCGTGTTCACAGACACACACACAGACAGACATAATTCCAAAATTGTGTTTTTCGGACTCGCGGAGGTCTAAAACGTGGAGATTCGTCAAAATCTCGAGTTCGAATTTTTTGACGATTACAATACTTTATCTTTGTATACTTCGTATATGAGAAAGTAGAAAAGTCCCACTCCTCTGCGAGTAAAACTGATCGATTATGGAGCTTTGAATATCGCTGACTTAGACCACTTTCAATAATTTCAATAGCCGCCTCGAAGACGATCCACCAATCAAGCAGCACTTGATCGACAAGGCAGGTGTTTGATTAAAAATCATGAAATTCAAAGCTCCATAACTCGGTCAATTTTACTCGCAGAGGAGTGGGACTTTTTGTATTTAAATTCTTTAAATATGATTGATAGGACAGGGGGACTGTATTAAAAGTTAGATTTCGTAACTTTTTCAGGAATACTCAAAAGACATATACAGTAAATCCCCGCTAATCCGAACTAATTCGGACCGGTGTCTGTTCGGATTACCCGAAATTCCGATAAGAAAAAGAAAAAGATATGTGCTAAAAAAATGTTAGTTATTAGTACTTACTATCTCTTGAATTCTTTTATTCAAAAGCAATAGAAAGAGAATATGTCTCCCCTTTTCATTAGAATAATGGATGTGCTCCTGTATGAAGTGACCTTATCTTACGGCTAATTGCATTAGTTTCTCCAATGTGTAAAAAATTATGCATGCTGAAACAGTACTTTTTGTTTTCAGTATGTATATTTAAATCTTTTCAGGTAATCTTTTCGATTACATATAATTTTCGAAAATAAAATCGGTTCGGATTAACCGGAATTTCGGATTAGCGGGATTCTACTGTATTCTTCCCTTCATGTAAAGCATTTTTCCAATTGGAACTATATATATATATATATATCTAACGGTTTAGAAATTAGCTATTTCCACAATAAGTGTGGACACCCTGTATACGGAACCTATGGCAACCCTACGTATTACTATCTGTCCCGTTTTCTTCCAGATATCGATCAGAAGTCATGTCTAATAAAGCTACGCGAACACTTATTTGCCGTTCAAACCCATTATGCAAATGTGGAAGGAATATTTTCCCTAATATCAACTCAATGGTCGGACGAAAAAAACAGGTTGTCAGTGGAGACAACTGAAGCAATTTTGATTTGTCATCATAATTTTAACTAAGGAAGTAAAATCAAATTTAAAACATGACTAGGGTAAAAAGGATTAGCCCTCGCATCTTTCTTTATTATTCTATGACGTGCATTTCGTAGATTGCTTAAACTTTATAGATTTTTTATCAGAGTAAAATAAGTCATTAATTACGTAAACCACTTTTTTCATGTTTTATTTATTTAGCACTTAAACATCCCGTATCAGTGCTTGGTAATTATGACAACCCTAGTAGTAACTAAAACAATGAAAAGAATTGTTGTATAACATACTTAAAAATATTTTTAAATATATTAAATTTAGTAAAAATTTGTACGGAAATAAAGCTGACATCACTGAGAAATTAATTTTTTTATATACTTTAAAGTGGTGTAAATATGGCTCTTGTGAAATATTACCTCGGAAATTATTAAGGGAAAACTTTAAAATTTTTATAATTTTTAATTGAAAATTTAATTAAAATTCTGAAAAATCCTTCTTAGTGAACATTTACCTCTCATGAAGTAACTACTCTCCGGAATCCGAATCTCTACAGTAACTAATCTCTGGAATCCGAAATTTTGGATAATCCGAACAAATTGTTCTAATTTGCTGAAAACTTTTTATTAAGAAATGAATAACAATCACGAATCAGAAATAAAGCAATGTTTATTCTTAACTTAATTAATTGAAATTTTAACTCACTTTTCGGCTGAAAAAATATGGGTAGAGTAGTTCAAAGTTTCACAGTTGCCTAGCAACGGAGTATCTAGAAATTTCCTTATTTCAAAATCGTCTGCATCTATTGAAGATTCCATTGCCTTAGCATTACACCGGAAGTAAAACTTTTAAGGTTTTTAATATAAATAAAGAAAATGGAAAACTCATCCATTCAATTAGTTTTGAATTAAATTTTGAAAAATCAATGCAAATTAAAGGAAAAATTGCATGGAAATGAAATCGGTATCTTTGAAGAGGTAAAATTTTGAATTTTAAGAAGTTAATTAAATTATTTCTTTCGGATAATTTGGTTTTCGAACCTTCCGGTCCCTAAGCAGTGACCTTACCACTGGGACACCACGGCCTTTTTACTTATTCAAAGCATTCTTGCTTTCAATGGGTAATATCTTGCATTATAATGAAATGTACTCATGCTATGGAAGAGTTTTCTGGTTTGTTTACTTATATTAAAAACCTTGACTTCATCTGCTTTTCATGTTGGACTTCCGCTTTGAAGATCCATTAACAGGTTTATTCTCGTACCCCGGTTGGGTTGGGAGCGTTTCGCCTTTCGACCGCGGGACGTTAATGGCTTTTTCTCGACCGAAAGAAGGGGTCTGATTCTCGTACCTCGGTCGTTTCGAACTTCGTGCTTTACGCTAGGAAGTGACGTATTTCTGCTGCGCGCACAGCAAATCAAGCGATCGTCATTGTTTCATGGTTTCAGATTCAGTTCGAGTTTTGAATCGCCAAAGGAGCTATGGCGAAGCGTACATTTGCTTCAAATTCGAAATTAGGTTCCATTATTTTGAAAAATATCCACAAATTTTAAGTGGGAAAGTTGATCGCATCTTTTCAAAAGACACCAAGGGTAAGAGATGGGAAGATTTAACTTCTGCTCTTATAAGATGTATTATAATGCATCTTTCTTGCTTTCATAAGTCCATTATTAAGGGGGGGGTTAAACCATTTATCTTTTACAAAATACACATTTATAATAATATTATACATTTATAGAACATAAATTGGAGTCTTTTTTTCAATATATTGATGTAATTTTACCAGTTTTCTAGAGAGAGGAAAAGTAATGAACTTTTTCCATGCCAATTATTTTAACATGAATAAATCTTATAAATTAATATTACAAACCAATTGTTTATTTTTCCAATTACATAAGAAAATCAAACATGAAAAAAAGTTATTAAATTCAGCAAGTTTTCGCAACATTAAAAAAATTACATCTTTATCAAGGAACAAAAAAATTCTTTTATTGTCAGATTTTTCAATTACTTTGTAAATATTTGACAAATTTCTTTGAATTAAAACCCAAATAAAAAAATTGTAATGATATATGCGGAATGAGGAAAGTCATTCCACACTCAATGTTAAAAAAAATGTTAAAATGTTACCCTAATTTAATTTAATAAGAAAGTATTAAGTAATTAAATCTTTAGATGTAATTGATCTTAGCTAATTATCAACTATCATTATTGACTATCTTGATGCAGTAGTAAAAGATTTAACTATTTTTAAAGATTTAATTACTTTAGATTGTCGTATTAAATTATTAGATTAAATTATTTAAATTCGATAAAAGATTTAACTACTTTTTAAAAAAATCTAAAGTAATTGATAAATTCTTCTTCAGATTGGTCAAATGGATAACATTTATCCCGATAAACCCTTTCAAAACACAATTAACGTCTTAGCAGCCTCCATTTTAAACGAAAATTTGATAAGTTCTGATATCGAAACACCACTTCTCGCTAGCGAATCGCGTTTACGCCAGGTACAGAGCTGGCGAGAAATCGGAGTCCTTTTTTCGACCGAGCGAGATCCCAACCGGTTGGAAAAACGGGTACGAGAATCGCACTTGTCGTTAACGGGCGGAAAAAGTGACGTCTCCCAACCCAACCGGGGTACGAGAATAGACCCGTAACCTAGCATTACACAGGAAATTTGCATTACAGGCAATGAAAAAACCAGAAAACTCGTCCATAAAGGTCTATCCCGTGCGAGTATATCACGTTCATATAATTGTTCTGAGATTCATTTTTCCCCTCTTCAAATAATTAAATTCGTACCTTTACTCTCTGGATGGAAATGAATTAATTGATGGTTTATTTAGGAAGGATATTAAGGCAATTGCCTCATACTAGCTCTAGTTCGACTCTAACCCAATGATAAGGACAAAAAAAATAATGCTGAATAGTTTGGTAACATTTCCTTAGATAAATTCGGATTCGCAACATACGTAACTGTCAAAACTCGCCTATTTTTTGAAACTGGAAATTAGGAACCAACGTGTGATATTTTGTGTCTGCTGAGTTAGATAGCGGATAGTTAAGAAATTAATTTTTGTTACAGTTGGTCATTTTTAAAGTTAGTTACAATGTCGGTAAGAAAAAGAGTTATTTAATTATATTTTTAGATAAATGTGAAAAATTTATGGATGGTTTATTTTGTATGAAGGTTTTCATTTCTTGAAATATGTTCCTGTCTTTTTTCTGAAAAAATTCAATTGCTCAGCATCTTTGCCATATTTTCTTATTGTAATTTATAAAAAAAATACACGAATTTCGGGTATGCAAAGCTGATGTTTATCAGCAACAATTCACATACTGAAACGCAAGGAAAATAAGCTACAATCCTTAAGTAATTCTAGAATATTGTAGATAAGAAAAATCATTTATATTGAAAGATTAAAATTCGCATGAGACTGGTATATTACAAAAACGATGCGATAGTAATTAAAAAAACTTTGTTTAAAAAACAGTTCTTTGAATATTCCAAAGGTGAAATCACTAATGTTAAAAGAAAATCTCCAAGTCAAAGGTTTGTTGCAAAATCATTAAAGTGCCGAATATCAACTGTAAAAAAAATTATAAATACTGATTTGAATCTTAAGAAGGACAAAAAATGCAACTATTATCGTCTTTCTCCACACCATATAGCTGAACGTGGAACACGCTACAGAATTCCTTATGAAAAGCATTTATCAGGAAAAAATGGAAAAACGTTGTAACAGTAGACGAAACTTGGGTATATTTAAATGACTGTAAGAAAGAAATAAGAAATCATTTTAAAAAAATTGTTTCCATTTCTGGAATTGTTTTCATTAGTTAAATACTTGTCCTTGGTAGATTTTTTTCTTTCTCGTATACAAAGAGAAAGTATTGTAATCGTCAAAAAATTCGAACTCAAGATTTTAATGAATCTCCACGTTTTAGACCTCCCCGAGTCCGAAAAAATACAATTTTGGAATTATGTCTGTGTGTGAACACGATAACTCGAAAACTATAAGAGCTACGGGGATGAAATTTGGTATGTGGTCTTTGCGCATAAGTTGTAGTTTTTTATCAAATTTTGGACGAAATCTGTCTGTCCGCAGTCATGTGCCACACTATAACTCAAACTTGAATAGCCAGATGGATACAATTTGGTACACAGTTTTATCGTCATGAATGTAGTTCCGTACAAAAATCTTGGGCCAAATCCGTCAAAGGGTTGACTGTCTGTCGGTCTGTATAATCACATACTTTACTTTTGAAATGAATCCTTCATCTCTATGCGGATGCGTACTGGCAGCAATCCCTGTGCACGCAGAAGAATTACGTCACTTTGTCCTTGAGACGGTAAGAGTGGAGAAACGGTACGCATCTCTTTGAATTTGATTCTTAACCTAAATATTTTACAATCGCTATAATCTACAATGAAAAACCTTCTGATAGTCATTGGAGTTACAGTAGATTCGAATTTTTTTAACCCACGCGGGGGGGAGAAGGGAAACGACACCTTTTTGGGAAAGTTTAGGGGAGACCACTCCCGCTGGTTGTTTCCTGGTCTGTTGGCTTTTTTTGGTATTAGTTGTTTATTTTGGATAACTGCTCTTTCTATATGTTTAAGGCCGTTAATTCGCTCGATGGCATTACTGCTGTTTCAATGGAATTCAATTAAAAAATTTCTCGCTTTAAAATAATAAGTTTGAATACATTAGATGTGAATTGTACTTTTTGTTTTCAAGAATTATTGCTTATTATTATGTTATTTAGAGTAATTATTACTTTTAAAGTTCACTTTTAATTCATTGTCTATGTATTAAAATTGCTATATATTTAATAAAATTATTTAATATTGAAAATAAATCCTTAACGACATTTTTTTAGTTATTCCTCTTACCAATTATAATAACCTCAACTCAATTTTAGACCCAGTTTTTCTTAATTCTAGTTTTTATATAAACTGTATTTTTATTGTGGTCCCATCAGCTTTGAATTAACCATGTTTAACTGTATTTGGGTTGGTGTTTCTTTTTCCCTTTTAGGCGATTTTTTTTTTCATATTTGCTATAACAAGTTTGTTTATTCTTTCAGGGTTTGTCATGATTAATAAGAGACCCTTTTTATTATTTATTTTTCTTTAATTTTATCTATATTGTTCTGTGCATGTTGAAAAGAACTATTTCTGCTCTTTAAAACTCAATTCATCTTTAATGCTTTTCATGTGCTGCCTTATAGGATTTGGAGCCAATTTCAAATTTAATGTGTGCCCAAAAGACTACAGTTGTATCTAAAGAAAATTTTAATTGTACTTCACTTATAACACGATAGCTACACATAATTGTCATTCACACCACTGATTTTAGACATTCCTTACCCGCACTTAGGAAGGTAATGTATGACTTCAATGTAGTAATTCCTAGATATTGTTTAGCAACGGATTCGTAAACCCTCCGCGCTTTTGCTCATGCGCCGGGCGGAGTTATTTTCATCAAAACAGGGGGAGAGTGAAGAATGGATGGGTGATGTTTACATTTTACCGAGTGTGGTCTAACAAAGTACTCCTGAAATGCGCTCATATGACTCGTTGCCTTCCACCCATTTCCGGTGCAAAATCGTCCAAAAGTGGTCGTCTCGGAATCCGTTGTTGAACAGTAGCTGACGATTCCGATTTTCCACCGTGTCCTTCAGCCCTATGTTTCGTGTGAATCGTTGACCTTTCGGCGATTTTTAACCTTCCAGCGGGCGCGCCTGCACAAATTTTACGACATATTGTGCATCGTATTACATAAATAAATCGTGCTGTTTTACAAAAAAAAATCAACTTTTCTTTATATCAATCTGTATTTATTAGCTTAATAATAAACAAAGATTTTATAAATAAAAATTGCACTTAGTTATGAAAATACGATATAAATATGTAATAGGATGCACAATGTAAGTATCTCTTGAAAACGCGCGCCCGCTGGAAGGTTAAAGTCCAAAAATGTGGGAGCCGTATGGGATAATACAGAAGTTGTACGAAGGATTTTGGAGACTTTGATGAAAATTTTGAGCTGGTGTACTACAGAAGTTTGGAATGGGGTTGCCAGTTCAGGTGTCAAGCAATGCAGCGAAACCCCGGTTAACCGACACCCGGGTTTCCGAAATGGCTCGGAACTCTCAAATCCAGCAAACGCCTACTATACTGCACGGAAATAATCGCGAAGGCGAGACTTTTTGCAATGATATCCCCATTTTTTTTTTCTTTCGAGCCTTCCCAAGACGGTCAGAGGCCGCGGTGGCTTAGTGGTAAGGTGTCGGTGTCGGAGCCACAGGGTTCGAAACCCGATTCGACTAAAGATCCATCACGTATTGGGCCTGTTGCACGTCAAATCATACGTAGGTTGGGGGGTCAAACGTCCTCCCGCTGGTGTGGTGCAAAAATCCCCACATTGGCCCGGCCTACCCAAGAAGGGTGTAAGGCCGGGAGAGGACCGGTGGGGAAAGAGCCGCCCCACCAGCATGTTGAGGACTGGATTTATTATGTACAATAAAATGATACAGGCATTGCCCGAACAGGGGCAGTACTTTTAAATATAAGAGAGCTGGGAGTATAAACATGGTTCGACCCACCTAGGTGGGGAGAGAATAGCTCGATTTACATGTACTCAACCACCAAGTGTGGCGAATGATACTCGCAAAATAATGACAAAATGAAGGTTCTTTCTTTTCATATAAAATATAAAAACATCCTTAACGCAATAGATTTAAAAGCTGCTCGGGCAAGCAAGGGAACAGTAAAAATATATAAAATATATATAACTATTGAAAGAGAAACAAACACAGAAAAAGCAGTATAAATCAGATATACAGTGACTCAAAAAAGTATTGGGGCACAATAAGTCACCAAACATTTTGTGAAAGAATAAATCACTTTTTTTAAAAATTTAAACCAAATGCTTTTGTACATGTCATATCTGTAGACTAAATAAAATCCAAAAACATGAAAATTAATTTACAATATTATTGCAGTAATACTGAAAATAACATTTCTTGTTGTATAACTGAAATTCATGGTCAAAGAAGTTTTGGGGCACGCAAACAAAATTGTTCGATATTACTCAAACATTATTTCTTAATAATGTGCTGGTCCTCCTTTACATTTTATGATTTCATTCAGTCGTTTATGCAAGGATTTCAAAAGATTTGCACAAACATTTCCTTCTATTTCATCCCATTCAGACATGAGTTTTTCTCTAAGTCCATTTTTGCTGTAAATTTTAAATTTACGAATTCTGTTATTCAAATGGTCCCAAATATTCTCAATGGGATTGAGATCTGGACTTTGTGCAGCAGTTTTAATTACTTGGGGACAGCGATATAAAGCCCAGAGTCTGCAGATATGAGCATTGTGCTTTTGGGTCATTATCCTGATAGAGTTTGTAATGTGGCAATATGCCCATTTTTTCAACACT